>NEWO01000032.1:1049421-1059695 GCA_003013225.1 Phalaenopsis aphrodite | reverse complement strand
CATAGGTAAGGTAGCATATATGAAAACAAAGTAGGCTTTAGGTGTTACATCTCTCATTTTTATCTGACAACGACTTTATTGATAGTTTGAAGGAATTTTTTACATTTAAGCTCTTCGCAGTTAGATTAATAATAGTGATAGCTGTAAGCAAGTTGTTATTAGTTTTCAGATTGTGGAGAACAGTCTATAACTCATAGCAGCTTTCAATAACTCTATTTTCCCCACAACTAATTGTCAGGCATTGGCAGCCGTCCGTAGTTTATGGATTTTATTTTGACTTTAATGTAATAAATAGGGTGGAGAATTGAATGATGATTATGCAATCTCTAGTTATTTCCATTGTCATGTAGAGTTCATTAATAACAATTATGGAAAGAGATTCGTTGTAATGTAATGTAAGTACAGGAGTTGCCCTTATCTCATCCAATCAAGCTAAGATAGCCTCCTTAGAATTTAGAGTGCAAAATATTTTCTTAGAGTGCAGCAGCAAATCTATACTGTTAGAAACCCAAATTGTAATCTCAAATTATTACTCCATTACTGTTAGAAGCAATAGCTATTCTAAGCATTTGCTTTTTCCTTGTGTTTCCTGTAACTGTATATATGATCTACTTTATATTTCTTCTATCATTCTGACAGGACGATGGAATGGTGAGTTCAAGTAATTCAGCAACATCACAAAGAATTAGCAGTTGAAAAGTTTACTGTTATTGTAAATTGTTGTGTGTTGTGTATACATCTTACAAACAAAGGAGTTATGGAAGGAAATTTTACAGTTGTCCAAGAAATTGTTCGGAGGACAATTGTAAATATTTTAGATGGATGGACGAAGCTATGGACTAAATAGTTGAAGAGAACAATACAAACGTATAAACAAGTGATGTCTTGATCAACAAAATTTTGAAGATGTTAAAGTCCTTATCAAAATATTGATTTTAGTCAATGTTGTATTCATAGCTGTTATTATCATGGGACAATGTTGTTACAATTAAAAAAATAGAATTATGAAAATTTCAACTATTTTCATGTATTAGTTTATGTGAATTGAAGTATGTACTTATGTGACTCTTAATTGTTTGGTTTGAAAGAAATGCTTTTGAACCTTTGTTTAATTAATGGAAGAGTATTTACTATGTATTGGATCTACTTGTATGTGTCTAAATTTCTTATGATGAGTTTCCTATCCTTATTTTATGTGGTTGAGAATGTGTATCTTCGTGTCTTCGGTTGTTGAATATGATAAATTACTTCTAGTTGGATTTACTTTAAAGTCATTGTTGAATATAATAAATTAGTTATTGTCCAATTATTATTTTGCAAAAAATTTGAACAATAGAAACTGTTGTGATCTCTTCATCGAGATTCGCCTAGCGAATTCTTTCATCTTTCTGATGATAGTAAGAATGTCAAAATTGGATAATATTTGAGCGATATGTGATGATTTTATCCTTGCGGGGTGGTTCCCATTCTTTTATCACCACGAATGATGAATGTTTGCAATTGCTGTGATTTCTTCGTCGAGATTCGTTGGGAGCAGTCAACATGAAAGTTGTAGAGAATTCTTTCATCTTTCCAACTATATCAAGAACGTCAAAATCAGAATTGAATTGAGCGATAAGCAGTGATTTTATCCTTGCAGGGTGGTTCACAATCCTATACCACTACAAATGATGAAGGTTTATAATTTTTGTGATTTCTACGTCGAGATTCGCCGGGAGCAGTCAACATGACAGTTGTAGAGAATTCTCTAATCTTTCTTATGATATTAATAACGTCAAAATCAGACAAAAATTGAGCGATATGCGGTAATTTTATCCTTGCGGGTGGTTCAACTTCCTATACAACCATAAATGATGAATGTTTGAAATTTTTACGAGTTGTATGTCGAGATTCGTCAGGTGCAGTAAACATGAAAGTTGTAGATAATTCTTTCATCTTTCCGATGATATCAAGAACGTCAATAGCAGACAATAATTGAGCAATGTGCGGTTATTGTATTGTAACAACTAAATTTATTATTATTATTATTATTATTATTATTATTATTATTATTATTATTATTATTATATATATATGGTTGTCGTTCACTTTAGAAGCGACTAATATGGTTTATTAAGAGACTGTTTGGGGCAGCTGCAGCTTATCCAGCTTATGCTGATAAGCAGTTTATCCTGATAATCTGCTGATGAGCAGCTGATCCGGATAAGGTGACAGGTTATTTGGTTTGTGCGTTTGGAAAACAGTTGATTCTGGATAAATGATCATTTTCTCTATTCTGGATAAGCTGTTTGGCTCATGGTTTTTGTAAACAGCTTATTTGCAGATTTATTTAGATAAATGAACAATTTGTCATGCAGAATTTGTAATTTTATCAACAAAACGGCAATATACACCCTTTTGTTATTTTAGAACAACTTAACCCACTGCAGACCCATTTGACACATACAGACTGCCAAAAATTTGATATTAACAAATTTACCAACATTCTTAATGCAATCATATAGGGGAGATAAAAGTGAAAATTCAAGAATTCATAGAAGAAAAATTCTAGTCACCAAAAACAAAATTCTAGGCAAGTTTTTAAAATTAAAGTTCAAATGTTAAGACATAAAAATACAAAATATTTATTTCACTCAAATATTTTGGATCACATCACAGAAGTACAGTTACATAAACACAAGTGAAATACACCTTCACACACTAATATGTACTATAATGAGACTCAAAAAAAAAAATAACATGTTAAAATTACAGGAAAAAAATTATAATATTGACTTTAAAATGTAAAAACATATCACGACGAATGTTGTCTGGTTCTGACACTCCAGAACCCCATGCAAACATGTCCGACTTGGATATCGTAGAAACGGAAGCACTCAAACTAGAAGCAGTTTTTTCAAATTGTGATACCGACAAACTCCGAGCAGCGGTGTCCAGTTGGGATATCATAAAAGCGGACCTACTGTCGGCCCACCTGAAGAAATTGCAGTCCTCCTGTTCTTGTGTCCACCGCGGGCACCTATAGAATTGTCACTCGTATCTATGTGGCTAGCGTGACATGAGTAGCAAGGACAGTAGCCTGCACCGGCACATCACTTGCCCGGACTTCTGGAACTTATCATCCTGCAGTTATTAAAAATATAATAGATCAGTCAAAAAATTAAGGAAATAAAGAAAATATACTTACCGAAGTATGGAGGCAATGGTTGCCGACAACAAAATTCTGCTCCACAGTTATTTCAATAAAATCAGTAGAATTAAGAAGTAAAAAAATAATAGAAGATAAATTCATATAATTACAGTTGCTCCATAGAGTTATTTTGATTAATATAGCACCCTCACAACATTTTAGCAAGGCAAAAGAACTGAACTTTTAGAAAACTTCCCTGACAAAAATTATTGTCATTCCATGGAGCCAAACATATATGCATTTACTCAACTGAATTAAACAACAGGTACTGTAATGGTAATTTCAATTTTAGAAGAAACGAATCACATTTCAGCAAAGCAACTTCAGAGGAAACAAATCAAATTTCAGCAAAGCAGCTTCAACTGCCAAATTTAAAACAATTTGTATGCCCAAATTTAAAGCTACGATAATTTCAATTTTAAAGCAGGCAATTTAAAGCACCACGTCCTTCCAGGTTTAAAGCAGTTAATATGAAGTAGGTAACTTTCTCCCGGATTTAAAGCAGATAAATTCCTTCCAACCATATTTCAAGCAGGTAACTACCCTTCTTAACATTTTTTAAAATTCAAAATGAGCTACCGTTGCTAAAGCAGCGGTTTCCCTACAAGAAGGGCCATCTAAGCTGCAATGAGAGGCATCATCATACTCAAATTCGAAACCAGTACCCTACACAAGCACATAACCAGTACCCTACTATAATAGTAATGCTCACTGCTCTTGCTACCTCTGAAAATTGAACAAAAATCTAACAATTGGATGTTTCAAATACTTTTCTCCATGGCATGGTTGGCATGGTTAGGTCCCCATGCTTCACTAACACTTACACTGGCAAACTATATAAAACTATGTATGTGGATATCAAACAAACATAACTCATAAAACCACACGCTTTGAACAACTTATCTATGTTGATGACATTCTCATAACATGAAACTCCAGCTTAGACATTAGTACACTAATTCACACTCAACAGCCAATTTGGCCTAAAAAATTTCACACCCCCTGCAATACAATCCAAGGCCTGAACCCTCATCTCTACTGCAGAAAGTAGTGCATGAATATCAGCTGAGACGTGTTGCTCAATCTTGTTGACATTCCCAGAATAAGAATTTTAAAAAAGCATAAAAGACAACATTTCCCGTCAGGAAAATTCCAACATAAACATCTATATGCATAGTGCATATACATCTACCAAGTTTTTGCATTCTTATTAAAGAGTATTCCTCAAAACAAACAAGAAAATTTCAACATATCAAGTTTCTGCATTCAACTCTTTGTCAATGCAAACAGGAGGTAAATTTCATATCTCCAGTCAGGAGAACAACTGCGATTGCAGTTCAATTAAAAACATTATATCATCATCGACATTTCATGAACGACTGTCACTGTGCACATCCACAAAAATCTCTTATCTACAGCTTTGCAGATCCACAGAAAAAAAAAAGAGATCCAACCGCATTTCCCGAACGACTGCAAATGACAAAGAAGAAAGACGAGACATGCGAATGAAGAGTTATACATGTTGAGAGAAATGTGGAATGAGTACAAATGCCGAAGGAGAAAATGCACTGGATCGTAGAGGAGGACCGCTTAGGGCATGCGAAATGCGAAGGAGAAATGTCAGATGACATGAGGGTGAATGCATATGAGGGCAGGGTCATGGGAGTAATAATTCGATCGAAAACGCGGCCCGCAGGAATCTTCCTAAGGTCCACGTCTTTTACAAATTCCAAAACACTATTTTTGATAATTTGGGAATAAGTGTGAACTAAACACGACGACAATGTTTTCAAAATACCGTCCGCACTTATAAGCTGCCCCAAACGGGCCTAAGTCGCGATTAAGGAAGAATGTGATGTCATTCAAGCATCCTACCGATGAAATGTCTGAATAATGATGTTAATTAAGTTTTCATTATATTATTAATTAACTTAAACTAATTACAAATATAAACGCCACTACAAAAAAAAAATCTATAAAGCATATTTTTTTCATACATAGTTTGTCTCACACTTAATAACTTTGATGACATTTTTCTTACTTATAATATTATTATGCAATCAAATTTAAAATAATAAAAAATAACAGTTATTTTTCACATAAATCATGTTTATATTGGCTCAACTAATACTGTAAAAACCTTGCGAGAAGGTGAGCTGAGCACGTGGTCTGCTAACATCCTTTCTACACCGTCCGGTCTTCACTTTCGCCCTTCCATTCCGCCTCTCCAAACCTTCCATTCCATAAAACCCCCACCGATATCTGATCTCGCTCCTCACACAACCAAACGACCTCACCGCGCAGCCGCAGCCAGAGATAGCCGGCAATCACCACCGTCCAGCATACAATGGCCACCAAAGCAATCCCACCTACTCCAAGAGTGGAGATCCTCGCAAACAGCGGCCTCAGCTTCATCCCCGCCGAGTTCGTCCGCCCACAATCTGAACGCCAACACCTCCAAGACTCCCTCAACAAGGTAATGACGGGGCCTACCAAGTAGACATTACCCTTCCTTCCTAAAATTCAGTTTTTTACAGTTGATTTTATCTTATGCCCTTCTAAAATATCAATTTTGTCTCTCTTGTAATAGGGGCAATTTGTCCCCTCAAAAAAAGATAACAAATTGTGTCACTACGGACGACGAATAGCCGTGCAACAACTTGGCACACACCGCACTAGGTGGTCGTCGGCTATGCCGAGATGTTGTTGGTCGGCCATTGGTTGTCCGCACATAAAATCTCATAGATGACTGAATGCAATTATTTTTCTCAAAAAAAAGATACTGATTTTCCCGCCCAAGTTATGTGACCACGGAACAGTATGTATGTATTTTAGTCACTATTTAATAGCATGAAAATCCTTGTAGAACCCCTGCGGTGTTGAGATCCCAGTCGTCGATCTCGGGGGGTTCTCATCAGAGGAAGGGCGGCGGCGGCGGTGCGTGGAGGAGGTGATGGCAGCTGCAGAGGAGTGGGGGGTGATGTTCCTCGTGAACCACGGTGTGCCGGAGGAGCTCATTGAGCGGCTGCAGGCGATGGGGAAGGGGTTCTTCGAATTGCCGGTGGACGAGAAGGAGAAGTATGCTAATGATCAGTCAAGGGGACAGATACAGGGCTATGGGAGCAAGCTAGCAAATAATGAAAACGGTATACTTGAGTGGCAGGATTACTTTTTTCACCTCGTCTACCCGCCGGAGAAGACGGACCTCACCATCTGGCCGACTGAACCCGCGGACTACATGTAAGTTAATACTCACCTGTTAATTCGTCAATTCCATGGGAACACGATGACTGGTACGATTTTTTGCTTAATGCCTTCTGCTTTCAGAAAAGTTATTATGTGTGAAATTCAGGTGCATGTGAACTTATATATTGGTTGTATATAATCATGTTGTACTGAAGTTCGCATGCATATATTGTACACACTAATACTTACTCCCTATTTTTAAGCTTAATTCAATATATATGTGCTTTTGACGAGGGATTATTGCGTGCGGACACCGCATGCATCTCTGCATGCGGTGTTCGATCTTGGTCATAGATCACGGTGATCTACAGCCAAGATTATTTCTGTCTTTTTTAAAAAAAATAAAAAATTTTAGGTGGGGCCCACCGAAATACATCAGGACCGTAAATCAGGTAATTTACGGTCCGGATCGGACACCGCACGCAAGCTGCGTGCAGTGCTCGATCCGTATGAAATAATTTTTCGCTTTTGACACCCAAATCTTGTATATTACCTTTTCTGCACAGAACTTCAATTTTTTACGGATGCAACACCCAACTTAACTTTTTCCCACAGTAGGAACAGTGAAATACACTTTTTTATGTATGGGTAAGGTGCTTTTTTCCCCTTAAAAATGAAACTTAGGTGCAAGATAGGTAAATGCATAAGACATTCTGCCAAATTGGCGCATTAACGAAAAAAACATGTTGGGACTTTATTATGAATTTTAATATTTGAGTGACAATTCGAGAAACACGCGAATTTTCTGTCCGGACACCTGACGTACCTCTACGTGCGGTGCAGGTTATTCCTGAGTTATTTTCAGGTTATTTCTGGGTCATTTGCAATAATCCTGAAATAACCCAAAAATCAAGACCACGGGTTATTTCTGGGTTATTTTGGGTTTTTTGGAAATAACTCATAAATAACTTGAAAATAACTCAGGAATACCCTGCGCCGTATGTAGAGCTACGTCAGATGTCCTCACAAAAATTTTTTTGTCGAGAAACAGATGAAAGAGAATTTTGTTAAGAAAAAAAATATTTGAGATGAGCTCAAAATAAAGCGTGATCTGCCCGATTTATTTGATGTGTTGCTAATAATGATAACATCACTAATTATGATAACAATGTACTGGCTTTCAATTTGAGCAATGATATTGTAGTTTTATAAATTACAATGCTACAAATCAATTACGGTCATCAAGACTTCAATTGTACATAACGTTTGTCCCTATTTTGTTTCACTCACGAATACTATAAATGCACACTTGAAAAAGATCACATTCTTTACCAACATTGATTTTACTTGGTTTCCAATAAAGTATTACATGTTCCATAAAAATCATGGGCATCATACTAATGAATTTCAAAAAAAAATTTAACTTGGTTGAAGTGTCAATCATGTTAAAAAAAAATGAAAAATCTTCCTTGTTGATTTATGATCACATACCAAGATAGTGCCTCTTGAAAAGGCAATAAAATGAGCAAGTCCTAACATAGTCAATCCACATTATAGGAGTCATAGCATATGTTATTCGCAAGTTAATCGTAAAAGATTTGGGTTGGGGATGTACTTGTACCTTAGCCTCATCAATATGTTATGTGGAGCATTTTTTATTTTTTTCACAAAGGATGACTGACAAATAAAAAAGGTGATATCTATGGGACGCAATTAACATTATGATAATATTCCCATTTTCCAAATTATCAGCATTTTCTATGAGATCCTTTAAATATATCAAAACTAAACTGTTAAATAATGAGACTTCTTTTGTTAAAAATGTTTAAAATTTTCATAAAAAAGCTAAATTTAAGTGCCTCATAATGGTGCACTCCTAAAATGTGTGACCATTTTGAAAGTTACCCAATAAGATAAAATCATGATGCTATTAGGCAAAAGAAAATAATATCTTGAATGTTATAAGTTCAAACAATTACAAATAGTATCAAAGTGTACCCTAATTAAACATAAAATCCAAAGTTAAGTTCATGAAGAAAGTATTCCATAATGATTTTCAATCCTTAAGAAAAGGGAGTGATCCATTTAAAAATTTCTACAACATGTCAAAATTCTAATTCAACTTAAAAGTTAAATTATTTGATAAAATATGTTTTTTCCTATTTAGGCACATCTAATGCATTTATATTATTTGCACACATGATATATATATATATATATATATATATATATATATATATATATATATATATATATATGTCACCTTATTTATGCATAATAAGATGTATTTTCTTAAAAAGTTAAAATAACAATATTATTAATGTGATGTTAAAGATTTTAATCAGAATAAATATAAAATATAAAATTTAAGAGTTAGACATACAAATACACATGAAACCTGAAATATAAGAAAATATTACCTCAGGTAGGTGTCACGTATGCAATGGTCTCATCATAATGTCACGTGTCACCTCCTCATTGTAGTACTGACTCCTGAGATAATATTTTTTTGAAATATAAATGTAAGTGTCTTTTTTTTTCTCTCAAAATAACTATATTCCCTGTTGATATTAGTCTTTCTCACTTATAATGCAATACCTAATTGTTCCTTCCCTGTTCCGACATGGAGTGCGACCACAACCTCGTTCGCCAAGGAGCTCCGAACCCTAGCCTCAAAAATGTTCTCCATACTCTCCCTCGGTTTCGGCCTCGACCAAAACAAGCTCGAAGCCGAGCTCGGCGGCCAAGACGACCTCCTCCTCCAGCTCAAGATCAATTACTACCCGCCCTGCCCACAGCCGGAGCTGGCCCTCGGCGTCGAGGCCCACACCGACGTCAGCTCCCTCTCCTTCATCCTTCACAACGGGATCCCCAGCCTCCAGGTCTTCAAGAACGGCGCCGGCTGGATCACCGCTCCCCTCGTCCCAAACTCAATCATCGTTCATGTCGGGGATGCGCTCGAGATCCTCAGCAATGGGAGGTGCCACAGCGTTCTTCACCGAGGACTTGTTACTAAGGAAAATGTTCGGATCTCGTGGGCGGTTTTCTGCGAGCCGCCGAGGGAGAAGGTGGTGCTTCGGCCGCTGCCGGAGTTGATTGGGAAGGGGGAGGTGGCGAGGTTTGAGCCGCGGACTTTTGCGGAGCATTTGGAGAGGAAGCTGTTCAAGCCGAGGGTGGAGGGTTGCGGGGAGAAGGCGCCTGTGGATTGAGTGGGAGAGGAAGAAGGAAGAAGGAAGAAGGAAGAAGGGGGTGGAGAAAATTTTTGGATCAAAATGTAATGGTTTGGATTATGTGGGAATAAATCATAGTTATTTATTAAATGTATTTTAAGATCAGTATATATTCTTTTAATATATATATATATATATATATATATATATATATATATATATATATATATATATAAAAATATATATATATATATATATATATATATATATATATAAGATAAGTACTCAAAAGCTGGTCACTGAAAATTTGCTAGTCGATTGGCAACCAGCCAACTGAAGGGCTCGCGACCAACCAAATGTTAATATGACGACTTAAGGTCAATCCGACAACCAAATGGCCACCCAGATCAACAAAAAAGAGACATTCACGCCAACGACCAAATAAAGGCCTAGTAACCCGAGTAAACTCAACACTATCAACGTGATATCATCTCAACAACTCACCTCTAAATCCTCAAAAAAACTCTAGAAATAACCTAGGAATAAGCAAGCTGCAAAATGTTAATTGGATTCTCAAAGTGAAGATCAACCGACATCCTGGCAAAATAGTCGAGTGACATCAGCTTGTTCAACCGACTCAATGACCTACTGACTAGAACGTCCAGGTGCGTCAAAGGATGCCAAAATTAGTTATAAATATTAAAAAATGCGACAAAGTAAAATAATAT
>NEWO01000032.1:1019221-1048484 GCA_003013225.1 Phalaenopsis aphrodite | reverse complement strand
AACACGGGGAATATTCTTTCTTGTGTTATTCATGTGTTATTGTGTGTTATTCATGTGTTTGCGTGTTATTTATGTGTTATTGATGTGTTATTGTGTTATTATAACACCAAGAATATTCTCATGACACAATAACACATGAATAACACACAACAACACCTGAATAACACGAGGAATATTCCCGACAGAGAAAAAAGCAGCGCAGTAACACGGGGGAGTATTCTCCCTATTCATGTGTTATTGTGTGTTATTCATGTGTTATTGTGTTATTATAACACCAGGAATATTCTCAGGAGACAATAACACATGAATAACACGCAATAACACATGAATAACACATGAGGGAATATTTCCCGTGTTACTACGCCGTTTTTTTTTCTCTGTCGCACGGGGTGTCTTGACGTTATTTCATTGGGTACACACGTTACTCTACGTGCGTAGTACTGATGTAATATTTTTTCTTGTGCATGTCTCACAGAACAAATTTAGATTCAACATCTTAAAATGTATGGTGCGTGTGAAGCATGTTGCCAAATAGAAGAGAAGCGACACCTATGTGGAGAAATGCATCTCAAAGACGCTCTTAAACAGGAAGCATGCTAAAGAGTTAATGCAACAACAGATCTAGAGCTAAAAACATCTTTTCAATCATCTTCCTGGAGGCTTTGGCTAGGAGGCTATGAAGGGATTATTACTTCAAATACTTTTATGATGCTATGAAATATTTCTCTAATGTCTTCCCAAGTTCAAATGACACTTGGGGAACTAAAATCCAAGAAGCCACGCTGAAAGCAACCTCAAAAAGGTTCGGTCATCAGAATAACTCGCAGAGCTCCTGCATAAAAAATCTTGGTCTCCAAGCTTGAATCAGATAAAGTTATGGAGATGGTTCACTTCTCAATAGTGATAAGCTCTGCATAGGGTAAGACACAAATCACCCCAGCAACAAGTCTCGGTGGTTAACCCCGTGAAGGCAACTATAAGATCCATCTAAATCCTGACGAAATGTGAGGCCTGACTAAAGTGACAATTCGACCAAGTAACTAAGACTTTAAATAGTGAAGACACGAGCCAAATAATAATATCATCAAACGAACGCAACCAACAACGACACTATAGATGATTGATTGACACCCTAATAGTAAAACTGAACCATAATGTCAAGCATCAAAAAGTCAGTCTCAAAGCTAAATATGGATATAACTCTGGAGGTGGTTAACTGTCTAGTAGTGAGTCTCAACGGTTACTCTTGCAAAGGTAGTGACAAGATATGCCTAAGTCCTGACGAAAGGTGTGGGTCGTGTGAGGTGACAAATCCGACTGAAGCAAAATGAGACAAGCAGTGTAAGATATGTGTTGGGCCATGACAAACAAAAAAAAGACTGACAATCATTCCGAAGGTGCAAATCATCCACCAAACACAAATACTCATCACCAACCAATTATCACAAAGACACAATGTGATAAAAGTAAAACAAGAAGAGAAGCATAGTTATGGAAAAAAGACCGAAAAGCTTCATTCCTTTCAAATTAAGGAAATATACAAGTATTCTATATATACAAAAGATTTCATTTACATTAGGTTTACAAAAGTTTTCCTCTGGAAAAAATCCCTAAATATCATCAAGACTATTGGAATACCCTCCTTCGCCTTCGACGTCTAAATCGTCCCTACAAGATCCTACGCAATGGGTATAAAGAGTGGAAAATTAATCCAAGTGAACAAACTTTGGGTTGTTCAGGGCCGATTGAATGAATCCGTCGATTGTTGTGATTTTGACCCGAAGTTGCTCACTTAGAATCTTTGCCTACCGTGGGTGGGAAGCGAGCAACTTGAAGAACTCCTTCTCGGTTTTCATCATCATCTTTTGTGCTTTCAGCTCCTGATTCTTTTGATTGTTAATCGACAGAAGATCCAAAAGAGTAGCAATATCCTCCTCATTCACTACCAGTTTCTTCTCGGCTATCATGGGTTGCTTCCCAGACTTCTTAGCAAGCCTAGATGAGGTCTTAACCCTTTCCGCAATAGCAGCCAATTTCATCTCAATCTGGTTTAGTGTCATTGACTGGAGGTGAGAAGCTTCCCATGCCTTTAAATGGTATCGATTGGCCTTATTGTACATTTTGGGTCACTTAAACGCTTGGAGAGACTTGGCAAAAGCGTGTGACCAAATCACCTCCACAAAGGTAGATGGGTAGACTTCAACCGATGGTGAACCGCTATACCAGTCCACTGCTCAGTCGATGGATGTGTACTAGCCATTAGAAAAGTTCAAGATCTTAGCCCCTTGACTCTGAGAAGGAATCCTTCCTCTTTTTTAGGTATGAAAGATGGGGTGAAGGAGTCAACTCAGTAATTGGCTCCTTCCCCTCACGATGCTACATTTATTATGGCAATATCGCCTCTGGAACTATTTCATACTCTATCTAAATAGTGAAGGCAGTTCAGCTGGCCTTGCTCCTAGCGAAGAAACCAATTAAAAAAGGATCATGGCGAGGCAAAGCCGGTTGTGCTTTTGCCTCGGATGACTCTCTAGATTCATGTCAACCTGAAGGAGATGCATCTAGAAGATATGTATCAAAGTTACCATAAGCTAAAGGCTTCCTTGCAATGATGGTTAGTTCACCAGTCAACCTATTTAAATGCATTGCAAACTACAGTCTATCATCATTGATCGCTCGCCGCATGCCGCCATGAACCTCCCACCGCAGCAACCAGTCTGCCGCCATCGCCACCCAGCTCTACCCGCCACCATTTGTCACCTACTGCAGCCCATCACTCAATAATGTCATCCTCGCCATCCCCTCCTCTACCTGCAACAACTATAGCCGCCCACCACCATTATTAGCAGCCTACTGCCGACACATTTGATAGCTCTCCATCGCCACCACCATAGCAGACAACCCACCTCCAATCGCTTGCTATTGTTTTCGTCATCACTTATATTGATTGTTAATTATCATATGCCACCCACCACCGCAACTCCCAGCCTACTGCCATTATTGGCCACTCAACATCATTGTGGGCAGCCATCATTGCCCGCTTGTCTCCACCCACCGCAAGCATCACAATCATCAGTCACCTGGCCACTATCTTCAAGTTTGTTTGTATTAATTTTATTTTTCTTAAAACTAAAAATAATTATAAATTCTTATATTTATTTTATACCGAACCAAACAATTCAAAGTGTTTCAATTATACATCATTGTACACTACATTCATTTTTCAACAAACCAAATAGCCCCTAAATGAGGAATAAATTCCTCATCAAATTGATTGAATCAGCCAATCGAACCTAACTTCTAGATTCTTGCTTCTACATAGCTACTCTCATCAACCATCTTAGACTTTTCATCTAAATAGCGCACAAAATTTTAGCACAAATGCAAACTCACTAGTAATACAATGGGAGAGAGATAGGGAGTTACAAGGTCTTAGTCATAATTTCTTGCCAGATTTCTCAAATATATAATGATTGGTTGAGAAGAGCAACACATGGTGCCATTTAATCACATAAGTTAAATCATATTTAAAACTCTCCAACCATCCAAATCAATACTGAATTTACAATTCCTTCTAAAAATTCTTCAATAAATTTTGTTAGCTTTTAAGGGTCTGTTTGGGACGAATTTATGATGTTTTAGACCCATCACACTTCTATTTGAGAAACTACTTGTTCTTTTCTAAAAAATTTCCTGTGGTGAGAAGCTTTACCTGATCATTTAAAGTGCGAAAGTTGTAGGAGAATTGTTGTTCGATTTTTTTTTGATATAATATATTTATAATTATGACGAGAACTTGCTAAGAATATATTTTTTTTCCACCACAACGTTACAATCACCTTTTCAAAAAGTTGCAGTGACCAAATAAACCCTAAATTTGTAGTTGGTTGGATGTCTCAGTAGTAATTCAAAAAATACAACTAAAGAAAGCCCCATGATCGATGTACTCGGCCAAATTTGATAGACCGAAATAACATATCTTTCAAGCAGAGTCGAACAAAAGTAGTAATAATAAAATAAAAGTAAACAAGCATTCAAATACAAACAGCAGTTCCTCTTCTACGAGGAGAAAAGGGTGCTATCAAAAAGGGGCATTATATACAAACACCAAATTCTTACATATTTACATATCTAAAGCCTAAATATTTTACATTTATAGCACATCAAAATTATCACTACTCTAACTAATAAAAGATAAAATACTTCTTTTTCATGCATAGATAACTGACATATACATGAAAAAATTGAAGTATATGTGTTTGAGAACTTGGTGGTATAAAAAATTTATGTAGTGATGCTGCAAACTTACAATCACTTGGCAATCTCAGGTTCACTTAAATCTCGGTCACTTCGCTGATCAGAGGCCTATTTGAGAAAAAAGCCTCCAGGTTATCAAGCATAAGTTGGAAATGGTCAGCAAATGATTCATGAGTAAAGACAGCACGATGAGGGGATAGCACAACCTTATCCATGCTGAAAAGCTCCTTGGGCACAGCTGGTTCATTCTCAAACACATCAAGCCCAGCACCACCGATCTCTCCCTGCACCAACCTCCTGACCAGTTCATCTTCATCAATCAGAGCGCCTCTGCCAACATTTATTATGATCCCCTCCTTCCCCAGTGCTTCCATGACATCTCTGTCAATTATGTGATAGCTGTTGTTATTGAGAGCACAGCAGACGACGAGAATATCATTGTGCGCTGCTAGACTCCTTGCGTTTGGGTAGAATGTGTAGGAGGATGGCTTCTGTTTTCGGGAGTGGTAGGAGATGATACAGCCAAATGCGTCGAGTCTCTTAGCGATCGCTGATCCAATCCTCCCCAGCCCAACGATCCCAACTCGCTTGCCTCCTAGCTAAAGTACAAAGTGTTATGTGCACAAAAATATCAAAATTACAAAAAGATATTTTTTACTCTGAGAATAGTGTATCAAGTGTAGCCTAATTCAGTACAAATTCAAAGCAGGAAGGACAGTGTTTGTATGAATGAATGCTTCCCAACGCAAATCATAGAAATATGTATGTTTCTGAGTATGCATGATGCAATATCTTCCTTAAAAAGGCTCAAAACACTTTGTTATAAATGATTGCATAATGTTATAAGTTCTAGTAGGAAAGTATTTTCAATATTATACTAGACAAGAAAAGCATGTAAAAGGCGGCTACCACCTCCCATGTTCTATGAGCTTCAGGTGACCAAAGATTGTACACCAGTCACGTCAAGATTTATAAGAGCTTCTGGATTGAGCAGCAATGGTTAATTCAACGCTGATAGAGTGGGAGGATGCATTTCAATAATGATTGGACAGTAAGATCCATAATGAGGCATTAAATCCATGCCAATCTGACCATGATTGTGGGAGATGGCACCGTGATTCATGCAAATGGGATCCATCAATTGAATATACCAAACATAATAGGAAGATTCAGACGGGAATCCTAAATCAAGCCGAAAGACACAAGTTTGGTCGCCCTTATGAAGGATTCAAGGAGCATCCTCGGCGGAGGCAATCGAGAACAAGGATACAACAAGAGCATGACAAGGATTGATGGTGGATGGTTATAGGGAAGACAACGTTTTTGCAAAAAGTAACCAATTTCCCATGAATTCAAATAATTTTTAGGGAAATTTACATAGCTAGTACACAATTCTTATATATTTATATACCCCACCCCTAAACTTTCATAAGTACATACATAACACTTCGGTGATTTAAGTCTATGCATAAAAAGATGTATTTGACTTTTAAAAAATGATAATATTGTTATTTTTGATGTGATACTAAAAATTTGAATGTAAATATGAAAGTTCAGGTGCGAGAATTTAAATACATAAAAATTGTGTGCTATGTATGTAATTGCTCCTATTTTTTAATGCATAAAATTGCCTCTATATAACTGATATTTTCACAAAGTAAGTCTAAAAACACCCAAGTGGATATACTCTAATTCATACAACTACCAATGAACTTTATTATGATGGTTGACATACCATGGAAGCTTAACAACTATAGAAAGTATCTGATCCTTCAACCCTATTTCCTCCTTGTCAAGAACATCGTCCAAAGTTTACCAGAACTTGTGATACCGTCAAGCATTCCAAACTAGAAACTCTAGTGAGCTATTATGTCAAAGTGCCAAACAACAAACTATTGACATGAATTTCTCAATTCCATTTCTCATCTCTTGTGATCCAAGGGGATCAATTTCATTATCACATGGGAATAAAATTCCATAATTGAAGATTTGTTAACTTCAAGCTTGACTTTGTGTGTGTTACTATTTTGCACGTGAATGAAGTTTTGATTAAAAATCCAGATCGTAAGACACCTTTCATCGAATCAATATAAAAGCTTAAGATATTGTTAATATCTATGTTTATTAATAGATCATCAAAATTATGTTATATTTTCAATAGAGCAAGCATTCACCCTGTTTCTTCTTCTGAAATAGGCAGAGATGCTGGGACTTCAGTAGCTTCGAGACTATTGCCTTTGTTGCTATCGAGTAGGTGGAGTTCTTCCTATGCATTCTCCATAGCTCCTTAATAATAGGTTCGGGATTGTACTAGGTCTCCCCGAATGGTGATGATTCGGCCTTCTGCCTGAAATTTGACGGAGATGTGGTAGGTGAACGTAATGGACTTAAAGACGTATAACACCGATATATCAAAGACGACATTGTATGCGTTGAGGGCGTCAACAACAACGAAATATGTTGTCGCTATGTATTGACATTCTCCTTCTCCCAAGTTACTGAAAGAGGAATTACTTCACAAGTTTCTTTTAGTCTTCCAAAAAATCTAAAAAATGGTCCAGAAGTAAAGGCAAGCCGACTATTAGCTATGCCCATTTTCTCAAAAGTTTCATTGAACAAGATGTTGAAGGAGCTTCCAATGTCAATCAGGATGCTGTCAATTAGATAATCCTCGATGATTGCAGTGACTACGATTGCATTGTTGAAAGGATTTTCACCAATAGGCAGATCGGTATCTGAGAAAATGATAGGAGGATGGATCAGTGTAATGCACTTGGCTAAAGTAGCCTAGTAAACTTTTCCTATCCTTAACCATTTAAGCTAGACTTTCATGAAACCTCAAGTTTGTTCTCCCTACAAATCGACAGACACAACTGTTCGCGACAGTGGGTGGTTGTCTTTAGGACAAGTTATATTCAGGCTGGTGAAGACAACACACATCCTCAATTTATTATTTATTTTCTTCACCATTACCACATTGGCAAGCCAATCAAGATATTGCTCTTGCCGGATGAAATTAGCGTCTAACAATATCACTTTTTATCGAATAGGTTGAACAGATTATTTGTTATAGCTCGGATTTTCTGCTTGAGGGTCTTGGCTCCTGGATTGATGTTTAGCCAATGGCAAGCAACGTCGATATCAACACCGGGCATTTCACTGGAAGTCCATGTGATGAAATCTCGATGACTCCTCAAGGTAACGATAAGCATGTAATGTGTTGAAATTGGTACTAAGAAAAATTCTCCTTGTTCTTCCGAAATAGGCACAGATGCTAGGAATTCAGTAGCTTTGAGACTTTTGCCTTTTTTGCTATCGAATATGGGGAGGTCTTCCTATACATTCTCCATGGCTCGTAAATAATAGGTTCGGGATTGTACTAGGGCTCCCCGAATGGTGATGATTCAGCCTTCTGCTTGAAATTTGACGGAGATTTGGTAGGTGGACGTAACAGCCCTGAAGACATATAACAACGATATGTCAAAGATGGCATTGTATGAGTTGAGAGAGTCAACAACACAGAAAACTGTTTTCACCGTGTATTGACATTATCCTTCCCCAAAGTTACTGAGAGGGCTATTACTCCACAAGTTTTTTTTTGTTATCCAAAAAATCTAAAAAGTGATTCGGAGGTAGAGGCAAGCCGACTAGCAGTTATGCCCATTTTCTTAAAAGTGTCTTTGAACAGGATGTTGAAGGAGCTTCCGGTGTCAATCGGGATGCTACCAATTAGATAATCCTCGATGATTGCAGTGACTACGACGGCATCGTTGAAAGGATTTTCAAAAACAGGCAAATCGACGTCTGAGAAAATGATGGGAGGATGCATCAGTGTAATGCACTTGGCTAAAGTGGCTGAGTAAACTTCTCCTATGTTTAATCTTTTAAGGTAGACTTTCATGAGACACCCCCCACCCCTACCGCCCACTCCCTAATAAGATAGCTGGTACGACACCTATGACATGGACTAACCTTGCCGGAGCGGGTTCCTCGCTAGTACCTTCGGCAAGCACTTTGTCCTGTCGATGGATGTGAGCTTTAGGGATCGCAAATTCTTTCAGCTTTCCCACCTTAATCAATTCTTCGATCAAGTTATGAAGATGTCAACACTTTTCAGTATCATGACCATGATCCTAATGATATGTGCAGTATCAGTTGAGATCGTGGGTGTGAATTCCTTCCTTCATGGAAAAGTTCATGAAAAAATTTTTGTTCTAAATGGCCTCTACAATTTCGGCCATCAAAACTCTTAAAGCTGTGACTTCAGTCGAGAAGGGTTTCTTGGTTTCTCTCTGGCTTTCTCCTGACTATCTTTCTGTTGTTGTTACTCGTCCCTGATGAAAATACTGGTAAGGAATGCCCCTAGGCTTATTCTTCCCGAAGCAGTTTTTGCATTCAAGCAATTGTCGCAGTGTTGACTTTTAAACTTCTTCCAAAGATTCCTGCAATTCGAAAGAGCCAGAATTGGAGTTGTACTCCTCTGCAAATATGTGACTATTTGCAAGCTCCAAGAGCTTAGACAAGGTTTTCGGCTCCCTTAAGCCAAGCGCGTACTGGAATGGTCCCTCACATAGGCCTTGAGATAGAGTAACGTGAGCGAGGACAAACCTCACATCTGACACATCCAGATTCTCTCGTTGGAAGTGAGTGATAAAGCTTCTGAGGTCTTTTTGTATTCTTGTCGGATCTTCAAGAGAGCTTCAAAGTTCTTTGGTGGCTTTGCGTGTTGGCAAATAGAGTTACAAAGATATGGTTGAACTCTTCTAAAGAATTGATCACCCCTACTGGCAAGTGGTTGAAATGGCGTAAAGCTGATTCATTTATTGTTACAAAGAATAAATGACATTTTAAAGCATCATTTCTTCTGACAAACATGCTGTTGAATTGAATGAAGCCAAATGGTCGGTGGGGTCGGATTTAACGTTGTAAGATTCTAGGGATGGAATCTTAAACTTCCTCGGTGCCTCGGCTTGCATGATTTCTCTTAAGAATGTGTTATATGTCAGTTGTTGTTCCTTTCTTTCTCTCCTTGACTTAAGTGTAAATCTTATCCGTCTTCTACTTCTTTCTTCTCCAATAGAGGCTTTAGCATGCTCTCCTTCTGGATTGCTGAGATTATTTCTTTGTGCTCCTTGTTCAAGGATCAAACCAAAATCTTTGTTTTGTCCAGCTCTCAACAATTTCTGTGCAGGCTGCTCTTGCCTTGTTGGCTCTTGCCCATGAGCTACGGTCCAAACAATCCAATGCGAGTTCCAGGTTTGATTCAAGAACAAGATTTAGAGGCTTCTCTCACAGCTTGCACAACTTTCAAAACTTGTTTTCTTAACTCGTTGATCTATTACATCACAAACTCTTTGATGCAATCTATCGTCCTCCTTCATCTTTCCTTATATGAAGAAGATCTCGCAAATGTTTAGTATGAACTTCACGCTCACTGCACCTTTCGGGACGTTGAATGCTTTTAGGATGTAGGGTCTCGTATTGCATGTAAAAACATACAATCCAGTAAAGATCCTATCTTTGTATGGGAAAGGTAGAAGAGAGAGACTTGGTTGTAAAACCCAGGAGAGATTACCTATTGAACTCGAGCTTCTAGCAAGTTGGAATAATGGGCTTGTCGAAGATTTTCTGAGCTACAAGATTTGTCATAGAAAGAGAGAGTTCCTTAAAACCCCAAGAAACACCAAAAAGGGGGGGGCCTCCTCTCTCTCTTAGCTTGACTTTTCTTTTATACAAAGAGGGAAAATAATAAAAAATATATTTAGTACTGTACAGTTCTCATCCATGGTGTCTTGATGAAACAACCGTAAAGTGAATGTTATGTAGGGCTTTTAGAGATGGATCAACCTGTGTCTTTGCTAGTAATGATGATCATCTCTAGAAGATGTATCTCTCTAGGTGGGTTAGGTTACCTCGCATGGGTAACAGAGATGAGTTTAACCACTTCGGCAAGCAGGGGTGGAACCAACCTCCTTTTTCAAGAGGTCAAACTAATTAGGCTCAGCAGTGCATTTGTTGGAGGGTGGGGGGGCAACGCTCGAAAAAAACTTTTATCACACCATACATGCAGGACTGTACCCACAGCGCCTCGATAGTGTGACCACTTGACTACAAAATGAAAGTCCGTTTTAAGCAATTTGTTTGTGTATTTCATGTTGGATTTCGTATTCTCTTATGCAAGGAGTGGAGTGAGAGTGTCCTAGTGTGTCGAAAATGTGAATAGACTTGATTGTGATATAATTTTATATCATTTTCCTCATTTTTTCTTCATAGTTGATTTCTTATTGTAACGTAGCTCTGTGGTTTTTCCTGTTCTAGGGTTTTTTCACATTAAATATAGCATTTTCTATGCCTTTTTTAGTTTGTGCACTTCTATTAAAATTTTTTCTTTCAGTCTCTCGAATCAATTTTCAAAATTTACATTTCCCAACACAAAGGATAGTACATTCAAGGCATAGAATATGTTAGTTATATCAAATTTATTGTTGTGATATCAAAAAATATGATAAAACTATAGGTGAGAAAAATGATGGAAAAAATGCAATCTTTTGTTGGAACTATCATGTCACCAACTATCATAATGGACACATCTATAGTTCCACTACTATCATTAGTCCAAAAATAGATAAATAGTTGAAGTTATTTGAGAAGCCATTTCTATTCAAATAGGGATTATATCCGAAGTTGTTGAGAATTTGATTGTGAAAATCGAGAAAATTATGAAATGTCATAATGATAAATAGTTTTTCCTTGTAGTATTTGTATTGGAAGGTGAGACAGAGCACTGCTAGTGTGACCAATACTTGGGTTAGTTTGAGGCTAAACTTGAGAAGTTAATTAGTAAGGATGAGTTCAAGAAAGCCTTTAAGGACTGGTTTGTCCCTCCTTCTACAAGACGGGCAATGCAGGAAAGTATTGTAAATCTGCCTCAAGGGGAAAAGAATGTGATCCAGTATAAATCATAATATGCATCATTGTCCAGATATGGTCTAATGTTGATCAGTACTCCAAGTAAAGAAGGATATAGAATTTCAAAAGGACTATGAGATCAATTGAGAAAACTTTGAGTGATAACTAATATAAATTTTCAAGACGATCAATAGATCAATTGAGACAGTTTTTGATTACTCTGTATTTAAAATTTTTTTGAGTTAATAAAAGTGCTAAATTTTGTGAGTAGGATATAGAGATGGTGAGAGAAAATGAGAAACGGTAATAAAAAGAGACCATTCGATATTGGGAGTGGTCAATTTAAATAATATAAATCTATTCAAAGACATTAACAACAGTAACAACAACAACAAAATTGACGATTGATACTAATTTGTGCCACTTGTGAAAAATCATATGCAAGGAAATATTTCTTAAACTCTTGAAGGTGTTATCTTTATGGTGAGTCGGGTCATCTCTAGGGATATTGTTATAAAAAAAAATCCAAGAATGCAATGAAATGAAGATTATTCCGAGGCCTTAGCAACATAAAGGTGCAAAGCCTATAATGAATAAACCAACACTGAAACATAAGGAAGAAACATCTAGATAAAATGTAAGATCGGAACCAACAATGGTTTTTATTTTAACAAATCAAGAGGCTAGGTGATTATCAAGAATTGTGACAAGTATAATCATTATTTAAAATATATTTGTTAAAGTGCTTTTTTAGTATATGCTCATAACATTTCTTTATATTTGAGTTATTTTATAATAAATTATAGTTAGAGCTCATTTGCTTTGCTGCTTGTGTGAGTATTAAGTTGTCATATAGTGATTGTATGTTAATTGTATTTCATATTTTAATGATATTATGATAACTATGAGAACTTTCAAATCTAATTTGATCTCACCATCCTTAACTAAATTTGAAATGATTTTTTAAATGAATTAGCTTCTAAAATACTGTCACTATTGGATATTGGAAGAAAAATATCATACTCAATTTGCCGAATAAGAAGCCATTCTACTTTCCGTACAAAAAAATATGATATTATCTCTGATCATTCAATTGAGGTGGAGAAACGCATAAGAGCTTGAGAATTATTATTTTTTATCAAATCAAAATTTATCAAATCAAAATTTATCAAAAATGCAATTATTGATATAAATTTTATTCCAATAGTGATTGAATTTTTTTATTCTTTCCCTAAGAAATTGGTCAATCTGCCACAAAGTAAAATTTACAATTGATGTTTAATCAGGAATGATACATATTATGAAAAAATATTACAATATGGCCACAAAATAGTTACAAGAATTTAAAATTTTATGAACTTGTGTAAAACACTTATGTCATTTAACATGCTCTCAAGTAAAACATCATTCTCAAAGCCGGTGAATGTAATAGCATTGCTCTATTGCTATATGGCGTCGTATATTATTTATGACTCGGATTAAATCCAATGTTGCAAAAATGATGATCTGGTATATTAAAATCCTTCCTTTATTCACAATCCTAAAGGCAATTATCACCTAAACCATTCTCTTAATCATGTGAAAGCCTATATTTTAACAGTCGAGTACAATTTGAGTTTTCCCAACCAGCCCAACCATACCTCTGTCCCATTTTAGCTAATGTGCCTAATTTATATTATTTATTTTCAAACTTTAAATATGACAAATAATGAGATACATAAAGAAAGCTTGAAAATTAGTGAGAAAATCTTTTAAACTAAATTTGAAAATCCTAATAGAAAAGATTCTGAGTAGGCACTCCAAGTTATCATCTTTCCCTATCAACCTTACAATTCTCCAGGTTGAAAATATAAATATCTTAAGAGCTATAATTTTGTGTTGGTATCAAATCATTTAATCTAAAATTGTAAGTAGAGGACCGAATGTCACTAACAAGACGGTTTGAGTAGAGGACTTCCAGTTTAGAGAAAAAGATATGGTTTAGCATATTTCCATTACCTAATATGGAGAGAGATTTCTCCTCATTATTCTGAAAATCCTGAGTAGATGACTCGAGGCATGGACATTAAGATAATGTTAAACCACAATAAATCGGTTTCTGTTTCTTACTATAATTTTTCATACTATTCTCCTATTTTACAATGTTTTAGTTTATTTACTCTAAATGTTTGTGATATGATAAAAACTAATATGATCTCTATAATGGTTGACTTTGATGATGATTATGTTTTGGATTAAATAACTCTTGTTTTGTGAAATATATTGTGAGTTGATTAGCTAAACAAGAAAAAGAAAAGTCACAAGCACTGGTATTATTGCTTTAATTTATTTTAAAACAATTAGTTTCCTATTTATTTTTGAAATAAACATTGTTATTTCTTACATTGTCCACTGATTTTAAATTAAGTAAATAAAAATAATATTTTTCAAAAAACTAAGTTTGCCATTATTTTAAAACTATACATTAAGTAACTCGCCCACTTGGGTGTATCGTACACTTTATGTTTTTTTTTCTTGTGAATTTAAATCCAACACTTAACATGATAGATCTACATTGCATGTTTCTTAGAGGATGGACTTGCGCCCACTGATAAGTGAATTGTAAAAATATATTATGCATTAACAATGAAAGACTTTTATGTGATGATTCATGTACTATTTTCAAAAAAAATAATAAGACAAATATTCAAAAAATTACCTGATGAATATCAAATGTTAGATTTATTGAAGCTGAATTTTTACAAGTAGAGAAATTTTGAAAGAAATCTAAAAGTGTATACCGTAAAAGTAATTTAAGGGGGTTGAGATGAGCAAGTTGAAAACCTAAACAATATTTATTTTAGTTTGTTTTAGTTTTTTTTTTTTTTTTACTTCATGATTTTGATAAATTAGTTATTTTTGGTGTAAATATGCATATGATGGTTATTCCTACAGAAAATGTGTTTTGTTCTCTGATACAGGTGTGTAGGTTTCCTTTGAACCCTTTCATTGTTAATTTGATGCTTCTGCCTTCATGGAGCTAGCATTGGTTCCCTGTAACTTGATATTTTGACTTCAACTGGAATGTTGTTTGGTTATCTGGTTGGTTCATGTTTGAACTTGAGATGTTAATGGGCCTTGGATTTATCATCAAACTTTTAGCGTAGTACAGTACAGCAGTTGGTACTCAACTTTAAATTAGATTTATGACTAAAGAAGTTTGGCTGTTACTAATTGATTATTAATGAGAGCTAATGTGTGTGGATTGGATGTTATGGATCAACTGCTTCCTTAGTTTTTTGTAATTCTATTTCAACGTAATCTTCAATTGCTTCAAAGCAATTCCGTATTTTGTTAAGTGATTTTGTTGTTTGTTTGTTTGTTGTTGATTGATGCATTTTAAGTGGGCAATATAGGCTATAGCACTTAAAATTTTCATCAGTTTGTGGGCACAAGGCTATAATAATAAAAGAGTGGGACAAAATTATAAATAAGAATTTAAGGAGGCATACATGGGATATTTTGATTTGCTTGATAAAATTGACATTTTCTTTTTTAGTGTTCGAGTGCTTGTTAGATACGAATCATTCCGGTGTGATGAAAATGGTGGCTGCTAATGTTAGGGAAAAGTTAGATTCATATGGCAGTGTGAAGCCTAAATTGCTATTTTGCGATTTTTTATTCTTTGTTTTCTTTATATTATTGATTGATTTGCTTAGGTGATTAAAAACATCAAATCTTATACAATACAGATTTTTCAACATGGTGTGAGTTTCTAATCCACATGTGATTTTCAATTATTTTAGATTTTATAATAAACTTCTATTTGAGCAGCATTGAATAATCATTTAACATATATTAATTGTCCTTCTCATCCTAGCCTTGTATTAAACAAATCATAGACTCAAGAAAAGCTGGCATTACAACCCAAAGTAGGACAAGCTCACCAAGGATAAGAAATTCATATCTTGAAGGCAAATGTTGTCCGTCCCTGTCCCCCTTCCACACACTTGAATTTAAACGTAAATATCTTACCATGAGTTCCACAGTCTATTTCAATCAAGATTAATTTCCCAAATTTCTATGTTTTCATACCAGAGAAATTTTTTATTATTTGAGCTAACCGGAGAAATTTTTATTATTTAAGATAGCCTTCCTTCTCCCTAGCCTTACTTATAATCTCATTTCTTACAAATTTAACTTTGCTTCTAATAGTTTTTTTATAGCCAACATTCTTATCCATATAATTATAATTATAATAATAATAATAATAATGATAATATAAATATAAATAAACTTTAAGTCTATATTATAGGTTCTCATCATACAATCCACTTGAAGCACTAAATTCATAACTTTATAAACTTCTTTCTCCTTTATATCCCTATTAATGTTATAATAAAACCAAAATATCTGAATCTATAAAATCAATAAACCACATGATTCTCCTACATCAGCGTTTATCATTACTAGTCTAACATCTTTTTTTTTTTTCAACTAACTATAATTCCTCCTATTTGGAATGTTTTCTCTAGATGTATGTCGTTAGACATTTTTTTAATGCACAACGAATTGGTTGACTTATGGAAAATGTACTCGAGAGATAAAAATTTATTTACATCGGTATCAAGTTTCATACATTCCTTCCATGTGCATACCTTTTCAGTTTGTGGCTCTAATCCGGCGAAAAATTTTACAACAGGAGTCCTGGTGCACAAATGCAGAGTCACATTAGGATTGTCACAATAGGATTGTCACGGTGCGAACTTGATATCAATTACCACTCTAACTTTTTTATATCGAAGATTGATTAGTTCGAAATCATCCAGTGATATGCTCCAATTAAAAAACCATCACAAATACCTCTTTAAGCAGCTTCTATAATACATAATTAGTGAGCGCCCTGAATATTTCAGAAATTCTACTATCAAATATGAAGCTACTATCTACCAAAATCTTCCAGCAGATGACAAAACAAATAAAGAAAAATTATATGAAAGTTGGAGAAAGATCAAATACCTTGGAGCCAAGAGGGAAATCGCCCGTAAGCGGCCAGAGGCCAGCGCTAACGTATCGATTGGCGGCGGATATACGGCGGAGGACGTCCATAAGGAGACCAAAAGCATACTCAGCCACGTCCTCCGTCAACACGTTTCCAGCATTGGCGACGGAGACGCCTCTCCTGGCGCACTCCGCCATGTCGATGAAGTCCACACCAACGGAATTGGTCACGATGAGTCGGAGACTCGGAAGACTTGAGAGGAGCTTAGCGTTAACGGAAACACTGCCGTTGCCACGGATCAACAACGCTCGGACAGCACCGGCATGTGCAGCCAAGAACTCGGGTAGGGGCAGCGGCGACTCCCACGCTTTGAGGATATGGAAGCTTTTGGACATGAGATCTTCAAGAGCTTGGAAGGTGGGGCGCACGAGGAGGACAGTTCGAGCGTGTCGCTGCAGCTTACCACCATCATCGGTCATCGACGCCATGCCTGGAGAAAATTTCGAGATTACCGGTTTTTTCTGGGACAACGAATGCTAAACCTCATGTTTTGTTGATTAGAAATCTCAGCTAATCCACATATTGGGACATGATAAATAAGAAAAATTTTATATTTAAACTTTAAATTTGATAATTAATATCTCTATTTTTTTATTATAAAAGTAACTAATGGCATCACTAATAATCACTATAAGTTTCAAATCTATTAAAAATGTACTTTTTCAAGAATTTTTGAACACTCTGAGCATCAACTGCTTACAAATATAGTCAACTACTACCATAATGTAGAGATTTACTAAGGAATGTATAAAGGTTCTATAAAATCAGTTGCCCAAACATATGAAAACTAAACTTCTAAGATAAAATTTTGGGGCAATTTAACTTTTGAGCTTACCAACAAGTTCGCATCTATCATATGCTCTCACATAGTCATTTACATCCTTAAAGAGGACATGCTAATAAAATCATGATTGTAATACCTTTGCAGCAATTCTATATCCTCCAAAATATCCCCCCCCCCCCTCCCCAGTTTTGAATCATGATAACACTTAATGATATCGTTGACATCTTCCTATGGCACACACCTCCTAAGAATTTGGTCTTTACACTTCCTAAAAAGGTAGGGCTAATCCCAAAAGTGGAATCTCTTATCTGAAAAGAGCTTCTTTTAATGGTGGTAGTTCACTTCACAAGGAACGATCCTGCTAACAATGAAGTTTATGATGTCAGCATACCATAGGGTGTTAACCTCAGAAATAGTGAGGAGTTGCTAATTATGAAAATCTTATTTATGTCGACTAGATTCTCATCAGAATTCTCTTACTCGAGCCAAGACAAGTGATCGCCTACCAAATTTTCTGTGCATTTCTGATCAATGATCTCGATGTTAAATTCTTGTAGTAAGTGGAACCAATCAGATTAAGCGAGGTTTGACATTCTTCTTAGCCACTAGATATTTGATAGTTGGGTGATTAGTATATATTGTGACTCATGTCCTTATCGGTAAGATTTAAACTTATCAAAAGCATACACTATGACCAATAGTTCCTTCTCTTTATTGGTATAGTTCACTTCAGAATCATTTAGGGTACTTCTGGTATAGTATATGGCATGGAAAATCTTGTCTCTTCTTTGGCCTAAAAGTACTCTGACAGTGTAGCCACTCACATTACACAACAATTCAAATGATAAATCTCAATCCGGTGCAACAATCACAGGTGCAATGACTAACTTGGCTCTTAACGTCTCTGAAGCCACTAGGCAAGCCTCATCAAAATGAAAGGGCCATCTTCTTCTAACAAATGGCACAAGGGCTTGGTGATCTTAGAAAAGTTCTTAATGTATTGACAATCAAGTCCATCGTGCCCTAAAAAGCTATTACTCTCCTTCATTAAAGTGGGTGGGGATAATGTTTTTATCACATGAATCTTGGTCGAATCTACTTCAAAAAGCTTATGACCAAACATTATTCCCTCAGTGACCATGAACTGACTCTTCTCCCAATTCAATACCAATGATACTTTAATAAGTTTGCCTGGCATGAGACAAACAATGTGCCCAACACAAAGACATCATCCATGAAGATCTCAATCCTGGTCTCAATCAATTCAAACAATATGACATCATGCAACGCTAAAAAGTGGTCAGTGCATTGCAAAGTCCATAGAGAATCATTTTAAAGGCAAAGGTCTAATAGGGGCTTACGAAGGTGGTTTTGTCATGGTCCTCTAAGGCTATAGAGATTCGATGATAACCTGAATAACCATCTAGAACGTAACAGAAAGAGTGACATGCAAATCTATCCAACATCTAGTCTAGAAAGGGCAGGGGAATATTGTCCAGTTGTTTGCGTTCGGCTTTCTATAGTCAATACAAATCCTCCATCTAATGACATTCCTAGTGAGTATCTGCTCATTCCTCTCATTTTCTATTGATTTTACTCTCCCCTTCTTAAGTATGTAATGAATAGGGCTGACCCAGTATTTTAGATGAGGTAGATTATACCTGCATCTTTTCACTAAATCTTTCATCGCAGGGTTCAGTCATCTCTGGGGTTCAACTTTGGGTCAATAATCTTCTTCCATCAAAATTCTATGGATTCACAAGGGCAAGCTTATGTCTTTTATGTCAGTTGCGGTACACTCAAAGGTCTTTCTAAAGGTTCAAAGAACTTTCATCTATTTCTTCTCTTGCCCCCACTCAATTTTGCTAAAGTGATCACAGGAATTGTTGAAGGCTATCCTAAGTAGGCATACTTGAGGTGATTTAGTAAGGTTTTAAGTTCTAGCTTAGAGACTACCTCTATGGATGACACTAGAGAGTTGGCATTTATGGTGGTGTATAACAGTAGATAAGATTATTTTGTAGATTTCTCACTACAATCCTCAATCATTACTTAGTCTACTAGATCCACTACCACAATTTCAGCAATTTGGCTTAACATTACCCCCTCCACCACATCTATTTTATGGCATTGATCACCACTTGGGTCTTGGGTAACTTTCATTAACTTCAAAATATCAGAAGTAGCCTCTTAATCATTTACCCTCATGGCCAACTTCCCCTTCTGCACATTTATCATTGCCCCCTTCTGTGGCTAAAAAGGGTCGGCCAAGTATCAAGGGTATCTCTTTGCCCTTCTCCATTTATAGAACTACAACGTTTGCAAGAAATATGCATTAGTCCACTTTGGTGAACACATTCTGTATGATTTCTATCGGGTAGGAAAGGGATGAGTGATACACCAAAATAATATATTGTTTTAAGTATATATTTTACGCTTATTTTTGGTGATATTACACTTTAAAGAAGGGTGTTTTCATTTTTTTGCTGTAGGTATATCTATTTTAGGTATTTGGAGCAAAAGTAGCAAAAATGACAAAATTTGGAGCCAAAACAATGAAATTTTGAATTTTGGCGCATGATGCGCCAAAACCCAGAACAGCGCGGCCTACAGCAAACTGGCGCATGATTCGCCAGATGCGCCATTTGACAAAGAGTTGGTGCATGATGCACAAAGGATGGCTTTTTTGCAGATTAATGCGGTTCGAGACAAATTTTGCATGAATTTTCAAATGGACAATTGTTCTAAATGCCCCTTGGAGTAATTTAATGTATCTAAACACTTTGAAATGTTCTTTTATGAATAGATATGTCTCTTGGATCAATGGACATGTCTTTTAAATTCAAAAAAGTTGACTTTTGGATAGAATTTTGGAGGGAATTTTGAATCTGTTTTGGATGGAGATGGCCTTAAAGAAGGAAGTCTAGGGCTTGAAAAAAAGAGGAGTTTTAGGCATGAGTTGTGTGACATGAAGAAGGAGAGTTAGAGAGAGCGAGAGTCATGGGCTTGGAGATTTTCTTCAAGGATTGTAAGAGGAGAGGGAATGTGAGAGATTTCTTCTTCATTACACTTCTAAGAGAGAATTGAGAGTGCTTGTAAAGAGAGAAAGGCTTGGAAATAACTTCTAGGAGTTTGCATATGAAGGATTGTGAGATAAGTTGTGTTTTTTATTTATTTTATTTTGTAAACTTGTTTTTATATATGATATCCATGTTTTGTCGTATCTTTCTCATGAATTCTGAGTAGTTTTCTTTATTTTTCTCCCTACTTTGAGATATAGTTTTGTGAAGAATTTATTTTGTTTTATATGGTTTTAAATGTCAATAATTTGTGATGATTTGAACTCTAATCTTTATTTACTTTTTGATCTGGTCAATGAAAATGTTAAAATATATTGAGAAACATATGTTCTGAAAGGCTTATGATTTCTACAACATGGGGAGAATCACATTTGATTTCATGGGAGAGTATTTCATCCATGGAATTGGGTGCAAATAAATATGGAAATATACTTTGTTGGATGCATAATTGGAGATTTTAAGGTGGCAGATTAAAATCTCTGATTTGGTCCAGTTGATTGGGAACTGATGCGAGATTATTAGCCCTCAAGTGAGGGAGTAATGAGAGCTCTGGAGTGGCAGCCAGTATCCTCCCAGCCTAATCACGAAATTAGGAATCAAACTCTGGATTAGTCAATATTCTTTATGCACTCGGAAGAGTAGGATTGCTCCAATTTGGCACATAACACTTTTTATATATATTTTCAAATTATTTTAATTTCTTCATAAACCATGTACTCATTGTAAAGGGGAATGATGCTTTATTAAATTTGAACTTTTCGTCACAACATCTTAGTTTTAATTTTCGTAATTTTACATTTGAAAGCTTAGCATTTAGTTTAGTTAATTTTGTCTTTCAACTACATTTTAATTAGCATTCACTTGTTACTTAATATTCAAACTTCACACTTCACTTTTTGTATTTTTAAAATAATACTTTACATTATAATCTTAGGAACTTATTTACGTGCATTTCCAACTTCCCTGTGGGATCAATATCTAGGACTCCATTAGAGCATTTTATTACTTGAGCGATACGTATACTTGAGTTATTTTTAAAGGGGATTTTGGCAGTTTAAAGATTATTAAAAGATAAAACTATTTTAATTGAAGTTATTTTATTGGGATTAATTTGAATATTTGCTATTGTATCTGTCGTATGTATTTTGTAATATTGAAAAATGTTTACAAAATTAACACACTAAATCCACTGCATCAATGCGTCTGCTAATTAAAGGGTTAGGTTTGTAAGCAGAGCCTCTCCTAATTCTAGTCTCTTGAAGATGGACAGTGGCATCAAGTTTGTGCTTCTTCCTAAGTCACAAAGACCACCCCCCCCCCCCCCCCAATTTAGCTCCTATGGCACATGGGATAGTGAAACTACTATTGGCAACAATTTTTGATGTCACATGCATATGATGTCTACTTAAAAGTATAGGACCATACATCATTCAAACATACATCTCGTAGCTCAAAACATCCATGGAGGCTCTCCAGTGCACTTTTAGAGCATTAAAAATAAAATTTTGTCTAGTGCACCTGTACATGGCATTTGCCTGGTGCACCCAGGTTTGAAATGAAGAGTTGATTTGGTTAAGAGTTATTACAAATTCTTAAATTTTGTTGGGCTTATGCCACTTGAAGGAAATTACACTTTACCCATAGTTGTTGTTTAATTTGTTATGTGATTAAAGATTTTCATTTGTTTCTTGGGTCTAATCCACCCAGAGGAAATTACACTTTACCTATTGTTGTTGTTTAGTTGGTGATGTGATTAGTGATTTTTATTTGTTTGATGGGTTTAAGCCACCAGAAAGAAATTACACTTTACCCATATTTTTGTTTAGTTGGTGATGTGATTAGAGATTTTCATTTATTTGTTTGGGTTGAAAGCCACCTCGAGTAAATTACACTTTACCCATATATGTTGTTTAGTTGGTGTAAAGGTCTAGAATTGATTTTACGTCATTTCATGAGGTTTTATCTATTTATTATTTTTGTTTTTCAGTTAATGTCATTCATGGGTGTCTGCTTTGGCCTTTGTGTTCCTAGGCAGAAATTGTCAATGGATTGTTTAACATACACCAGATAACATGCTAATTTTACATTGAACATAATATAATATCATATATATTGATGTACATCATGATGATCAGTCAGATTCATCAAGCAGTGATGTGTAGCTACAAGTCCTATTACAGATATTCTGCACTATGAAATACTGTAAAAGAAATTCGATGCTCAGATATACATAGGGTCACGGTAGCTCCAAAGGTTATAACCCTTGCAATTTTGGCACGGGTTGATAGTTGATAGGTTGCTTGTCCGGACACATTCTTTGAAGTTTTATCAAAATTTGTTGTCTATCAATCGTAAGAATGCAATGCTTTATTATGTCGGCTCCATTTCCTTTGAAGATTAATACTGACTCATATGGAAGAGGTACCTGAAATGAACCTATAATTTCTCCTGGTCCTCAGACTTGTATTTCTTTTCTAAAGAGAATAACACATCTATTCAACAAAAAAAAATGGTACAAAAGGGTCTCTCAAAAGTATCATAATCAATATGATAGGGGATGCAATCTCCTTCTTCATATATTTTAATAATACAGTTGTTTGGAATGCAATCGGGTGGTAGTATACTCCATGCCACTAGTTATTTTATTATTTTGTTAATGATGACATAGGATCTACCTGTTCATATCTCAAGATGCCTGGAGGTTTGTCATCTCTGTCATCACAATTATAGCAACAACCGTATTGGATGGTAATTTTCCCTTTTCCTCTTTTTCATCGACTAGGTTGTGAGTAAGTTCTTTTCTCAAAATATCCAGCTCGTCCTCTATCATGGCTTCTTTTACAAGTTCAATGATGATAACTTGTTTTTCTTCATTGAACAATTTAGTGTATAACACCATGCCTTCTAGCATGTTGACTTTTTTGCCATCACTGGTCCTAAAATGTTGCTCGAAGAAATGTTGTTTAATGGTCTACATGCCACATAATCCTTCTTCAAAAATAACTTGTCGAGTCACAGACTCTGTCAATATCATAGGGTCGACGAACAACCTAAGAATCTTAAGACTAAAGTAAGGTTCATTGAAAGGAGAGAAACCTTAAAAACCTGGTATAAATGAAGAGAACCCACAACAAAGAAAATGCAATGGACTTATAACTCTGCATATAAAGGGATGCCATCTAAGCTGCCTAACTGCAGTATAACTATGCATGGCCAGTCTCAATGAATGCAAGATAGGATGTGTTGTTATTTATTAGGAAAAGTATGTCTTACAACTCGATTATAAAATCAAACCACCTAAGTATGAATAGTATACTTAATGTCTTTAGACTAATATGAACCTATTTTTTGTAATTTAAAACTTAGCTTCTTAAAGCTCACCACACTCATGTAATTTTATTTATTTTTTGTTGACTCTTAGTGCCAAGAGATTATAGCAGGATGTGTATAGGTATGCAAGTCCATGATGATAAATATTTAGAAGATTTGTTCATAAGGCTAAATGATATGCAATGACATAACTCACTTTATAGGACATGACTCTCGAAGGCAAGTCACCCCATTCTATGCAATGAGTAAGTGCATGAAAAATAAGAAATAGATGCAATATGAAATGCTTATGCCATAAGTGATCTTTTTTTGTGGCTATTCCTAAATTTTAAAGATGTTTTTACTTAATTTTAAGAAGTGTTGTTTTTTATTTTTTTAATTGCATGATGTTTCTAAGGCGTGAATGCAATGATTTCTTTATTTTTTATGTTAGTTATGATTTTTCTTTTAATTTTGAAAAACTATATTAAAATTATTTATTTTTGGTAGAAAATTTAGTCCTTGATGAGTTTGTCAGTAATCTAGGCAAAAAGAGTCAAATAAAACATCTACCTAAAATTTTATCAGACATATTGAGCACAAATAAAACAACACAACAAAGATGACAAAAGAGTGCCAACCCTAAACCTATCTTAAACTCACTGGTCAAGAATGTTATCCAAAAATCATTGTTTGTTTAGTTGAGGTTCATTCTTCACTTTATTTTCATCTTTCTTTAGATGATTCAAATGCAAATATTTTGACCGACTACGATAGACACCCTAACTCTACAAAGAGAAAAGACTTTGCGAAAAATAAACTTATTTTTAATATAATAGCCTAGGCTTACTAATGTAGCTCTATAAAATAAAGTTAACACGTCCTATGCTTACTATGACATCCTAGAAACATGTAAGGAAAACTACAACAACCTAGACTAACATGTCATAGAAGTGTAATCTATAAATAGAATAAAGCTAATTTACTTTTCCTAAACAAATGTCTAATGAGCAATCAAACAAAAATCAAAACACAACCACGACATGACGACCTCACCCAACCGAATCCTACAACTACTGTTAAACTTTTATAACGTCTACGATATAGATTATTAATTATTTAATCGAGAAAAATGAGGAAAAAAAACTCGATCAAGATTCCATAGTCACATCGTTCCAAGTTGTCATAATCCCTGGTTTACTTAATCAGAAAAGCTAGTTAGTCTAATTTGACAGAAAGTTTCTTATCAATAACCATGAGTTTCATCATCTAAGATGTTTTCGTAAATCTGAGATGGAATATGTGTTAAAGTTGTAAGTATTATTTATTTGTTCATTAGGGGTTCATTTTAAGTTTTAATGCCTTTTGTATTTTTAAAAAATTGTTGGTTTTTAAAATTTATTTAATTTTTATTTTATTTTAAAATGATTATCATTATTTTAATTTTAATTTATCTTAAATGGATTATCTTTTAATTTTTAATTGATTTTGAATAAGATTGTCTTTTAATTTTTATTTTTTTTAATAGGATTGTTTTTAATTTTTTTACATAATTTTCTCTTTCTTTTTATTTGATTTTTAATAAGATTGTCTTTTCATTTTTTAACAAGTTTAAATAACCTTCAAACTCCTGAAATTTTATAGGAATGTTCGAATGTTGATTCTAAATAAACTTTAAAGTTTTCGAGTTGTTCTGAATTCATTTAAATTTTTTATGAATTTCAATACTTTTTTAGTGAGTTAATTCTATAAAATATTGAAATATATTTAATGGGGAATATTTTTGATTATTTTTGAATATATGTTATTTTGATCAGTGATTTGAATTAGTTGGTTGAACTGCTCAATTTTAGTGATATTATCTTTTGAGTTTAAAGATGATAAGAGTATATTTGTAATTTAGGGAGAAAGTTATAAATAAGCCCAAATTCACTTTTAAATATTTAGATTTTATTATTTAATTATTGTATCTTTCATTAATGGTTTAAGATTAGGTTTGACAAATTTTAAGTTGATGAGATTCGTGTGGTGGTTTAAAAGCAAGTAAGGGCATTCTTCTAATTTTGAGAAATATAAATAAGTCTTTCATTATTTGTAATTATTTTGTTGATTAATGATCATTTAGGTTCAAGTATTATAAATTTTTAACTTTTAAATATTTAAATTAAGGGTTGAAAGGTTAAGGAGGATACTTTTGTAATTTTTGTAAAATTACAAATATGTCCCTTTTTCTTATTTTCAATTATGTGTTGGGTTATACTTTGATTGTTTGGTGTTTTGTTAATGAGTTTTAATCAAAATTTCACAAGTTTTGAAGTTTCCAATTAGTTAATTTAACCCTAAGGATAAATTTATAATTTTATCCAATTTCAAGTGAGATTTAGTTTATTTGAATTTTTAATTTTGGAAATTTCTCTTGAAGTTTTCTAAATGTTGATTTTGTCATTTTTCACCATGATTTGTAATTAATATAGTTTTTATAAATTTATAAATTTTTATTTTTCACATTTTTATTAATTACAAATCTACTTTTTTTTATGTAATTTTGCTTTCCAAGTTAGGATTTGCATTTCTCATTTCATTTTACTCAATTAATATATCCAATTATTAGAATTTAAAGAGGTTTGTTCTTTGTTTTAATTAATGTTTGGGGAAAAGGGTTAAAAGTGTAAATTTTAATTTATAAATATACATTTATTTCATTTAAGTGGTTTTTTGATTTTCAGTGGATAAAAATATCACTTTATTTCATAGGTTTACTATTTGTTAATATCATTTTTTATTTCCATTTGATTTTATAATTTTTTAATATATTTTATCTTTTATAATTATTTTTAACTTTAATTGTTATTTTCAAAGAAATTTACAAATTGTTAGTTTAATGTTGGACTTTGACCTTGAGAAAATTATAGGTGATCCCCATGGTTAGAGGGGTTAATCAATTTCAATTTTCAATTAATTTAGATTTATATTTATTTTTTTTAATATTTTTTTACTATTTATTTATTTTAGTTAATTTTAAAGTTGATTATGGAACTATATTTGCTTTTATTTTTATTTGATTCTCCTTATTTCTCTAAGTTCATAAATTTTACTTTATATTTTTATGAAATTTATTTATTTAGTTATGTATTTTTTAAGTTTCATTTAATTTTCAGAATTTAATTAATTAGGAAAAGAGGTAATTTTCTATTAAAAATGTGGTCTAAGTCAACTGCCACGTCAACATAGGCAAACGGTAAACTCTGCATAGCGCTTTGTGGTTGGCTTCCGTTTCCACTTTGGCATCCCATTTGCTTCACTAATCCATCTTGCAGTCCTTGAACGATCTAGTCTACGCCATCTGTTCCAAATACATGGGAACCAACAACATCTCTTCATCGTCCTTAAAGGGTCAATGAACGCGAGTTGTTCGTGATCAAACGCTCGATTCGAGTGATTTTTTGCGCAAAGCTAAGATCCAATCCATCCAAAAAGATCTCTAAGCTCTAGAGTTCACATCCTATAGCTAAGATTGATAGAATAGAATGTTTCTTTCAAAAGAGGACAAAAATTGAGGGCCGCTACTAAGTTTGACCATTACCTTAGCCCAAAAGGTTTGGTTTTGATTAGGTGCTTGATTCGTCATTGATTGGGTTGAATGCATCTCCCCTGAGCTCCAATTTTGTTGGTTTTGAGTCTTTATATGAGTTTGACCAAGTGGCCTCACACTTTTGTCATGGGATTGGTCAGAGGGCTTGAGAAGAGGGGATTTTGGTGGAGAAATTAATTTTAGGGCTTGTGGAAGCTTATGGAGCAATCCACTTAACTTTTTTGTGAGTTTGTGTGAGAAATCAAACTTTGTCCTATTGTGTGTAAAAGAAATCAATGTAGTAGAAGGTGAAGTAGGGCTTAAAGAATGACGGGGAATTGTGAGGGAGATTGGCTACTTAATTTGAGGGAATTTTGACAGAGTTTTGGCTTAGGGGAGTAGGGTATTGCTTGCTTGAGGAGCTTTCAAATTTAGGCTTTAAATATCTATGGCAGGCCATGGGGGAGCTTGGATTAGCTTTAACTTAGACTAGCTTTGGAGAGTTGTGTCTGGTCCTTGGGAAGGAACCAAAGGGGTTGGGGTATGATGGTTTTGAGTTTGGTTCAATTTCCTTTGGGTTTGGGTAAAGTTGGTCATGATGAAACTTTTCTTGGGTTTTGGGTTCACCCCATTTGGTTTTAGTTTTCTTTGGTTAACTTTGGATGGCTTTGATTTGCATGATTGATCTTGGATTTTCTTGTTTAATCATGGGTACGAGTCATGGGTTTGGATTTGGGTCACCTGGGTATTTTAGGTTTTGAACTTGATTTTACATGAGGTTGCAATTTGGCTTGCATTTGGCTTCATTTTGGTTTGAGTTAACTTGTCATGAGGAGTATTGGCTTGGGTTTGACTTGCCTTGAAATTGGGTGGCTTCTCATGAAGAGGATTTAGCTTGGTGTCTTGGCTCATGAGAAGCTTGAAATGGATTTGAGTTTGAATGTGTGGCTTGGATGAAGTGGATTTGGATTTAGGTGGCTTTGGTTTGAATTAAGGATGTGTTGATTTAGGATTTGGTTAGTTTAGGTAATTTTAATATGTGTGTGCGGTGTTTATTTTACCTTTGATTTTTATATTTTATTTAAAGTTGGTGATTTAGATTTATGTTAATCTTGATTTTGTTAATTAATTTTGTTCATTTTGGTTTTAAAGAAACTTTTGGTAATTTAATTTGATTTAATCTTGACTTTGTTTAATTTAATTTTCATGATTTTAATAGATTTTAGATATTGATTTGATTTAGTTCTGATTGCTTTAACTTTGGTGATATTGTTTGATCTTAACTTGGATTGGTATTTGGATTTATAACTTATTAAGTTTAATTATATTTGATTTTGAATGTGATTTTAGGTTGACTTGATGATTTCATTCATTTTGGACTTTCGTGACTTTAATTTCACTTGGTGATTATATTTTGTATTTCGAGTTTATTGAATTTGATTTTGATTTTGTGAATTTACCTTATTTTAAATTTAAAAAATTTAGTGATGTTTGATTTTAATTTCAATTTTGACTGAGGACATTTTGATCGTTAGTGAATATGGATTTTTAACCTTGATTTCAATTATATTTTATATTTTTGAAATTTTTAATTTTGCTTTAATGAATTTAATTTTTTTGTAACTTTGTTAAATTTAATTTTATTGACTTTATTTTTTTCTTTTATGAATTTATTTCAATTTTTAATTTCATTTTGAAATTTTAATGAGCTTTAATTTTAATATTAATATTTGGGTTAATTTTCAATTAAATTGGATGTCCTTGATTTTAATATTACTTTTATTAGGTGATATTTTATATTTTCTTTTTTTTTAATTGAAAGAAGAACCTTATCTTAGTTGAATATGGGACTCATATCTAATGTAATCTTTAAAGAGTTATCCAAGAAGTTAGAAGAGAGAAGTTTGTTAACCTCACTTTTGTGAGGACTCACCCACTCATCTGCAAATAGCCCACAAACCAAAGTTATGCTCCTGCCCAAACCCTCAACTCCCCCCCGGTTGAGTTGGTTTACAGTTTTGGGCTGGTAAAAGACCCAAGGCACCCCCTATCATGTGTATGATATGCCCTAGGTCACTTATTAAACCTGGAAATCTCACTATGAACCCTAGGGACCACCATCACACCCAAATTCAAAAGGGAGAGGGGTCTACGTGCTGACCTCATTTTTTATGAGGTCTCATCCTTCTTCCTTAGAAGCATATGATCCAGCTATAGGACTTTTCTGTTGACTATCCTAGAAAACTAATAGTTGAACCTTCCCATCTAGAAATTCAAAACACGTCTTGACTCTTTTTGTTAAGTCCCAAGCC
>NEWO01000032.1:968766-1017611 GCA_003013225.1 Phalaenopsis aphrodite | reverse complement strand
CCTTACTTTAAAGTTTAATCTCATTCAAAAATATGCAAGAAGTGTAAAAGATATTAAGCATCCAAAGACTTATCAAAAGGTGACAGGGCAAAATATCATTTCTTGCTTGTTTTTGCTCCAAATTGCACCGTTTTTGCATCTTTTTGCTCCAATGACCATAATTCATCATACCTGCAACAAAACATCAAAAATACCTTTATTTAAAGTGTAATATCATCAAAATCAGTATAAAATAGGTATGAAAATCTCAACATATTTTCCTTTGGTCAAGTTTCTATAGGATCAATGGAGCCTTAGGATGACCCTGGGTGGCTTTGTTTTGATCTCTCACACACATTCACTTGAACCTATCATAATTCTCTACACACTCTAAACTCTAAAGTCACTTACACTTGACCTACCTCCTAACTCCTTTTGGAAACTCATATGAGTAGTCCTAAACCCTTGGTCATTGGTTAAGATGGCTAGGACCAACATGTGGAGGGTCTAAAATGTGTTCTCCTATGGATCTTATGGCTTTAGGGAGGCTTCATGGCTTGCATGTTCACCCTACCCAAAATTCCCCCAAAATTACCAAAATACCCTTGTAACCCAATAATTGCCAAAATTACCTAAATTTCCAATCTAAAAAAAATCATTCTAAACTACTTTAAATTACGAAAATTACCCAAATTTGCCCCAAATCTCCCTAAATTGACCAAAGTTCCTAAAATTCCTAAAATACCCTTAAGGCCCAAAATACCCATTTCCCATCTAAAAAATTATTTTTAAATTCTTCCAAATTACCCAATTGACATAAAATACATGACACTCCTCAAAATTAATCATTTTGCCCTAAATTTCCAAAAATAACCTAATTTTCACCAAAATTCTCAATTTACCCCTAATTTCTACCAAAACCATTCTAAAGCCAATTCCATCAAACTCAAACTCAATTTCATCACATTCAAGCCAAAAATGAATCCCCTTTTATGACAATTAATCATCTAGCCCATCATGCATAATTTAAAAGCCCTTTTTTAAAGGCCTTCCCTAAATGATTTTAAAAATCCCTTCATCCTTTCATTTTAAAATTCCATCATTTTAAAAGCCCAAAATTGAGCCCACATGACAAATGCTTCTCATCATCCATTCAATTAAATTAAAATTTTATATCATATTCATAATTAAATCCTTCCATAATGAGCCTCATGACAAATCCCCTCAAAATTACCCAAAAATTCAAAAACCCATTCTCATGCAAATGAGCCAATCCAAAGCCAAGCCAAGAAGCCACCTCTATGCTACAAGCAAGCCATATGAGCCTTTGCCATGTCACCATGCTTAAAGTGGCAAAAGGAGGAGCTTCCTTTAAGTTCCCTTGAAGAAGTTTTTAACCCTTTAATGCTTCACTCTAAACCATGATTAGCCATAATCTCTTGGATGGAGACTTCTCCACAACATTTTAGTTGGTCCACCAGAGCTTGGTCAACCATGGAAAGCCACCCAAGTTCGTTTCCATAGGCCATGGGTTAGGTCTATGGAAATGGATTTGGGTGGCTTTCCATAGGCCTAACCCATGGTTGTCTCAAACCTAGCCCAACCCCCTTTCCATTTCAATTATCCACTTTTACACATGGCAAGACCTAATTGGCTTCACATTCCTCCACCTCTGACTTTTCTCAGTTAGATGATGACCTCTCCTTGGTCGGTCGACCACCTTAGCTACAGGAAAATCCAAGCTCAAGGGGAGCCACCAAGACTCAAACCCAAAATTAAACCTATTCAATGTGGATCTTTCCAATTGGATATATGTCCCAGTCAGCACTCCACATAACTAACATTTTGAACACCTCAGCTTGCCCAATTGAAACCCCCTTTCTCCTCTATAAATAGGATACCACCTCTCAGTGAAAAGAGTATGATGCACAAACCCTACGAAAACTTCACCAATGTCGCTCTAAACTTCAATTGCACCCTTCTAAGCTCATTCCAATCATTTTTATCCCTTCATATCCACCGTCTAGCTCTAATTTTAAGCTAAAACCCTAGGGCATTTCACGTCCATACCACAAATTCCATCAAAACTTCAAATTGATCCACTCTTAAGCTTCACCAGAGCTTAAGGAGACTTCCCCCACAAAAAAGTAGCCTTTTCCGAGCACTCTAGCATAGACCAAGACCAAACTTGAGCACCCTCTGATCAAGACCATACATAGGCTTCATCACAGAGCAAGGTGACACTTTGAGAAGGTTCGTGGGACCATGGCAAAGCTAAAAAACAAGCTCAATCGAGGCTTTGACTCTTGAGCAAAGGTATAATTCAAAATCCTTAATTTTGTGCTCGGTTTAGACTTTTGTGAAGAAAGTTTACATTCCATGCTTAAAGATGTGTTCGACTCACTTAGATGAAGGTGTAGGAACAAACCGTGGGTTTTAGATAAAGTTATCCAAATCCTTTTGAGCAACTGGGGATATTTGTTAATGCCACATACAAATCATTGAACTTGTGTAAGTCGGAGGTCTAGGTGGCGAGGGCAATGACGCTAATGCTTATGTGTGTTAAAAGTGGGATATTAAAATAGTATATCCTGCCTCAAGGATGCTTTGGGAGAGAGGATAAGACCGATAGTACTATTCCCCAACTCTTGGTAAGAATTTCGCTCCAAGCTCTCTTAGGTTGATGGTAGTTTTAGTCTAATCAAGGGAATTAACTTGTGAACTACTTAAATTTCCAAAATAGACTTTTATGATATAACAAAATGTATCTTTTCTTGTGACAACAATAATTTTGTTTGCTAAGTAAATTCTACATGCGTGAAAAAGTTAAATAACTTTTTGAGATCTTTTAAAGATCCATTTGTTAATCATCTAGATTAAGACTAAGAATCACCTCCTTAGATTACTAGGTTGGTAGCTCTTATCTAGGGTTAGAATTAAAAAGCACAGAGTCCAACTCTGAGCCCCCACCTTTACTAAAGTTTTACATTTAGCCTAGTCTTTCATATGTGATAATGTTTTTTGTTTTGCTTGATTTGTGTTCTTCTTATGATTTATTTGAGTTTTCTTGTGCCAGATTTTCTTATGATTTGCTTGAATTTGCTAAACTTGCTTAGATTTCTTGCACTTTATTATATTATGATTATTGTACTGACCCTTTTTGCAACATTAGTAGAGGCCCAGGTACGCATTGTTTTAATTTATTTCTTTTTTTATTATGTTCTACAACATGCTTTACTCATGTACATTCTATTTTGTCAGACCTTTATGATAGAAAATAATATTCAGTTTATCTAGGATGGATCACTATAACACATGAACACACACCTTTTAATAAGGTTAATTGATTCAATAATAATAAAAAAAATCAAAACACAAGACCTAAAATCATGAACCCTGGAGCTACTACAATAGGAGCTTGGAGTAATCTTTATGGGCAGCACGACGAGGATGCAAGAGAAGAACATATTCAAGAGAACAAATAAGATCTTTAACAGCTTAAATTTCTTTAGTTTAAACAACAACAAATCCATAGGACTTTAAGGTAGACTGCCTAGTGCGGCATAAATCTGCACATTTTCTTTAAGCCTTTGCACAGTTACGTTGTGAAATATAAGCCCTAATGATTTTAGGACCTCGACTTCATCGTCTGATACTACCTAAATCCTCCTATCCTCCATGTTATTTGCATGATCAAATATCGTGCAGATGTAAGCCCTAAATAATGAAATGACTGGAGTAAACATTAGAAAATTTTGTTCCGAAAACATAAAGCTCAACAATATGATAGTTTGAGAAGTCATCGAGGTTCACTTCGAGGTCTGTGACTTCTTCTACTTCTCGTTCCTTTGGACTCCGATAATAACTGCTCATATTTGAACCATTGCTTGACTTTCCCATGTCCAACCTTAAAAACTAGATCCTTAAAATTCTTGAAGACAATAGCTATGATCATTATCGAGAGTATTTTGAGGTGACTTTGGTCATTTAAGATGTAATTAACTATAGAAACTTGCCTCTATAGGGAACTAACGAACCTAGGCAATATAAACCCCATATAATCTTCAATATCAGGTAGGGGAACATGTCAGCCACACAAAAGGTTTATAGATCAAACAGATATCATAAATCATTTAGTTTATATGATCGAGCCCATTGTCAAGAAGTATGTCTATCTTTCGGGTTAGCGTATTACTTGTGGTGTTATGCTTGATTACTTAAGCAATTTAGAATATGAGATCTATCTGGTCTCATTCTTTTTCTTAAAATTAAAATGTTATCTTTTCAAAATCAAAATTATATATTTATTAAATTAAATTATTTTCAAAGAAAATGACGGGATTTTCCTTCCAGGGGCATGAAAAATTCCAAATGGCGACTGCACTACCTAAATTGATCCCTATCCTCACCTAAGGCCTTCCCAATCCCTAAGTAACCCTAAAAAATTAACTTGAAATTCCAACTCCCCCTTTGAGCCTAAAACTTGATTCAACTATCGAAGATCAAATCAAATTGGGTCTCGCATAATTTTAATCAAATTTTAACCAATTGAACCCATTGTCATACAATTAGGCTCCACCCAAAGTGGTTAAGACATCAAACCACTTGGGGTCCAAGGTCGGCGTCATAAGGGCAACCCCTGTAATTAACTTAATTATTTAATTAAGTAAATTATGAGATGCTATTATGACTTGAACTTTTGGATTAAGCCCAAGCCTATTAGGTTAGCCTAAAATTTCAAAACCCAAAACCCATGCCTATGGATCATCCTTCATGGGTTATCCATGACTCATCCATGAGGCGTTAGGACATGTGGATGACACAAAAGCCAAACTAAACCAAATTCAAGCACTAAAGTACAAGGCATGTACCACTTAACATAGAAATGGACACATGGCACCCAAGTCAAATTCAAACCTCAGGGAACCAAACCTAGTCATAGCCACCCACCAAAAGGTCTCCCCAATTAGCTTAAGCATTTCTCCATGCCACCCTCTTCACCATTGGTGCCACCATGGTTTAGTCAAGGAAAATTGACAAAGCTCCTCCCCATTGCACAAAAAATCTGATATTCCTCTGTGAATTCTCTCAGGAGCTTCCTGAGCTTCCCCGCGCTGACCAAGCTCACCCCATGAGCTCCTATGAATATAAATAACCCATACCAGAGAGCCTTCATAAATAAAAAAGCTCTCTACTCAGCCATTAAACCTCTTTCCCTAATAGCAAAAGTGCTTCCCTTGATCAGAGAAGAACATCCCCACCATCCTAAAGCCATCTCCTCCACTATCAAACCCTGATTTCACCACTCATACCCAGGACCATTTTTGGCCTCAACAACTATCCTCTCAAAACTCAAAACCAACTTCCCAAAAACTTCACCATACCTTAAGACATCCTTACCAATCAAAATTGAGCCTTCTTACGATCTCTAGCCCATTCTAACACCAAACTGTGACACCATTTGGACTAAGTCCTACTTAGACCCATCCGTAGTCCAAATTGAAGCAATGAGGAGGTTTGTGACACCAAGGCAAAGCTTTCTATCATGTTCAATTGAGGCCTCGCCTCTTGGGACAAGGTATGGATCAAAATCATTAAAATTAGCTCTCAGTTTGGTCTTTTATTGAGAAAAACCAACAATCCATGTCCACCTAGCCATATATATAGCATCGTCTCAACTATATGAACGTGTAGGAACAAACTCCAAGTTATTTGGTTGTAAATCGAGCGAGATATTAGGGATTGGTCACGGATGGTCCTTGGTTCTCTGTTTTGTGGGGATGATGAGTTGATGACAATTGTTTCTGTGTTTTAGAAATGAATAGCAATGATCGAACCAGACCACGAAACAAAGGACGAGGAAAGCACCAGATCACAGGACAACGCTTGCGTGGAAAGTGCACCTCATCATGCGACACCATGTGGAGCTTCAAAGCGTTCGAGCATTCAGCCAGCACCACGTGGTTAAGTGAAAAATTCAGATTTTCCAAATTAAACAAATCCAAAAAATTAATTAAAAATTTTAAAATACATAACTTAATGTAGAAAAATCATAAAATAAAATAAAAATGCATTTGGACTCAGGGAACATAGGAGAAAATAATAAAAAAATTAAAAAAATTGCCTTATATTTAAATTTTATTTAATTTAATGCTCCAGAGAGTATTTTAATTATTAAAAATTAAATATGAGGCCAAAAGATAAGGAATTTCAGAGATTCTTCCCTCCACCCTTGGGAACATTTCATGATTTTTCCAAGGTGAGGGTACTTCCCTAATATTAATATGACTAATGTTCCACTAAGCTTATAATTATTTTGAAAAGTAATTATTACAAATAAGAAAATTACAGATTCAAATGGAAATTGACTAAAACATTTAGGGCAATGAACTAAGACCCTAAAATGACAATTTTTACCCTTAAAACCCAAAAAAAAAAAAAAATTTAAGAAGTTAGAGATAAAAGTGTAAAATTAAAATTTTACACTTTGGCCCAATTTTTCCCCTAAATTTAATTTTAAACATTTGCCCAACCTTAGGGGCCCAACTTAATGGGGGTCTTAAGGGATTAACAACATGGTTATCCTTCTAACCATGAAACCACCCTTAATGACACTAGGTTAGTTCAAATTGAGATTGAACTTGGTTTAGGTCTAACCTAACTTAAACCTAACCAAAGTGGAACCATAACTAGACTCAATCCAATTGAGGTTAGACTTAAACCCCAACCAAATCTAACCTAGCTCAAGTCAAGCTTGGGTTGAACTTTAGGTATAACCTAACTGAGACCTAACACACATTGAATCTTACTAGGTCTAACCCAAATTAGACCTAGCTTAACCTAAATCTTTCTATGTCTAACTCAACCTAGACCTAACACACATTGAACCCTACTAGGTCTAACCTAACTTAGACCTAGTTCCACATAAATCCTATTAGGTCTAACCAAACTTAGACCAAGTTCAGCTTAAACCATCCTAGGTCTAACCTAACGTAAACCTAGTTCAACTTAAACCCTACTAGATCTAACCTAACTTGACTCTAGTTCAAACCAAACCACCCTAAGTCTAACTCAACTTAGATATAGCCTTATTTATCCAACCTTTTGGTCTAACCCAACTTAGAACAAATCAACTAAATCCCTGGGTCAACCCCACCTAACTCGGGTTAACCCAAATCAACTAAATCACCAGGTCAACCCGACCTAACTCGGGTTAACCAAAATCAACTAAATCATTGGGTCGACCCAACCTAACTTGAGTCAGCCCAAATTAACTGAATCTCTGGGTCAACCCGAATCAACTCGAATACCTTGAGCCAATCCAACTTAAAATCCAACTTAACTCAGGTCCAACCAATTGGAAACTCGACCAAACTCATGTTAACCCAAATCAATTAAATCACTTGGTCAACCTGACTTAACTTGGGTTAACCGAAATCAATTAAATCACTGGGTCGAGCTGTCCTAACTCAGGTCGGCCCGAATTAGCTGAAACTCTAGGTATACCTGAACTAACTTTGCTTAACCTGAATTAGCCTGAATACCTCTAGTCAATCTGACTTAACTCATGTCAACCCGCTCGAGAACTCGACTTTGAACTTAAGTTAAATTTAAACGAGTTTAGTCGACTCAAGTCTAACTCAACTTAGACTTGATTCCATTAAAGAATAAATCAAATCCAAATTAACCTGGACTTCACATAATTCTAACTCAAGTTTGATTTGGCTCAACTCTGGAGGCTTAGCTCTAGTTAACCCAATTTAACCCGGGTAACTCAAAGTTAACTCAGTGTGATTTGGATCAACTAAGTCCAACTTCGAGTTAGTCCCAAATCTGTTAAGCTCAGCTTGAACCAAGTCAGACTAAGCTAACCTAGGTCAAACTTGTTAAACTCTCATTGAATTAAACTCAAAGTTGACCCAAAGTGAACCAAAGCTAGCTCAGATCGACTAGGAGTTAACTTTGCATCAGTTTGACCTAACTCAGGCTAATCTAAATTCAAATTAGACCTAACTAACTCGAGGTTAAGGAGTATTTGACTTCTCATTGGAGAACAAAAGCACACTTAGCCTTAATTGGGGGTATTGTGGGCCAAAGAACAAACAAACATAAAGGATACAACATAAAATTCACCCTAAAATCTATTAAAACTTATACTTTAACTATAAAATGCAATTTGGTTTGAGTAAGTATATTGGAGGAGACAACCAATGAATGCTAACAAAATATCTTCTAGTCACTTATGACTAATCAAACCGCAAACGTCAGTGACCCTGGGAGTACATAACTATGGAATCTTGACCGGGTCATTCCCAACATAAAAAATAAAACACAAAAATAAATAAATAAAACTTAATTAGCTAATAAGTCTTAAGCAATCTAAAAATTTCAACCCCTAAAATCTAAAAAATTCATTAAAACTTAAATGAATTTCTAATGAACAAAGACCACCGAACAAAACTATAACCTTGCTACATGGGTCTACGAAGATCTCTTAGATGATGCAACGCATGGTTACTGACATGAATCTTTTGTTCAGAGTAGGTTTAACTTCTTCTCAGCTTAAGTAAATCAGGGAACCTAACAACCCTGTGGAGATTGAAAGCAATTGACATCTTAACTGAGTTGTCTAAAATAAAATAAAAAACAAACAACTAAATCATTGAAGAAAAACATATTTTGTGCTAACTCTATTTTGCAGGGTTGTTTAAGACAAAAGGAAGACATCACCTTAAATTTACTTTGCATATTATTAGGGTGTGCTAACTCTATGTTGCAGGGACAAAAAATCAAAACTCAAAGCAGAGGATGAACTTCAACTAAACCAATGACAACAACATAAGAACATAGGATAGTTTGGGATCTTGACATAACTTTTTTGAGCCTTCAAGCATCTGCTACCTTTAGGATAGGACTGTGAAACTCCTTCCTAGAAAACAACATCATTCAAACTTTTGAGGATGAGTTACAATATTAATCGGGAGTTTTCTTAAGCATCCTCGGTTGTTTAAGATGTAATTAACTATAGGGGCTTGTTTTTATAGGAAGAAACGAATCCCAAAATAGGTACAATAACCTGATTCTATGGTCGTGGGTTTACTTTCATCAAATTTTCTTCGCAAGTGTGCCTCCAAACTGAATTAGGTCGATCTCACCTTGGACATACACTTTGGAGCTATCTATACGAGGTCCACCCCACGAAAGCTTTCTCATGTGTTTCTTTTATTTGTCACCGTCATTGTATGCCTTAGCCCTCTGATCTCTTCTCTCTTTAGATTTCCCACACGATCATTGAGAGAGTTATTCGGAGAAAGAGGCTATACGTTGGTAAAAAAACTGGTGACTCCACGACAATGACGACAATAATGATAATGGCAATAATGACGATGAGGCTAGGGCGCGACCCAATCCGACGACACCCATCAAAGTGCAAAGTGTCCAATGGAAGAGACCAAATAAAAGACCTAATTCTTTAAGGTCAAAGGGTAGCCTAGGACGTTTCAAGGTCTATAGAAACTCAACTTAAGCTTCAATAGCTTGACTTTAATTATCTCAATCAAAGGTTAAGAATTTGAAACCAAGTATATGAATCTATAAGGAGTGAAGGGTTGTTTTGAAACCTTAGCTTGGTATTGGCTCCACCACTAGTCTTCTAGGAGAGCCACTAAAGATCCCTAAGACTAGATCCTAGATTCTAGAAAAATAACATGATAGACCTTAAGTAAAAATGAGGTCAATATATGTATTAAATTGCATATTATAATATGATAGATTAAATCTTATTAAAATATAAGCACCTAGCTAAGTTATGTACTATTAAAGAGATGAATATCACTCAAAATCATAATTATATAAGTGTGTACATCTTTGAAATCAAATGTTGATGTTGCACACAAATTCACGTAGTCAATATGACAAAATGTTTCATAGAAAATATAAGTACAAATGTGCATTCATGTGCGGTGTTATAAGATGAAATATATTTAACTTAACTATAAATATATGGTTATATACATCACCAATGTTGGATGATGCACATAACTATGCACATGAAATATGTTTGTTTTCTTTCTTTAAAGATACAAGTACCTTGTTGTGCATAACATTTACATAATTGTGCACCGACAATATCATGAACAATCAATGGTAACATATGAGTATATATTTGTGTGCAACATCCATGCCGGGTTCTGTATATAAATATGTATTACTAATATTATAAATTAGCCCTTAATAAAATACAACTGCACAACTGTGAACAAAATATGCAATAAGTATGGGTGCGGGATGTTATTGTCATTAATAATATGACGAGCTATCTTATCATCAAATATAAGTACAAAACTATATAAGAGATAATATAATCCCTCTAAAAGCTTATTTTTTTAATTTATGCTATTATTATGTAATTACATATTAACTATATTTAGAAAATATAACAACAAATTATATAAAAACTCTTGGACCAATTTTTTACATAATAATCCATAAAAGGATTGATGAATATCCATAAAAATCTTCTAAAAAAAAATATTAATGTGTTTTGATTGTTAAACATAAGATAAATCCTAGCTAATAACCAAAGCTAAAAAATGGAGCATATAATACAAATTGATCAAGTAAACACTTAAATATGTTATTGTAATAAGTCTTCTATTTGGGGAAGCTTTCTTTCATACCCTAAACTATCATTATCCTTAACTAAAAAAAGCATAATATGGAGGAAGAGTTTTCTTTGGAATATACAATGAGAACTATAATTGAAGGGAAGAAAGCCTACAATTGCTTAAGATAAATGCAACAAATATGAGGAAGAAACACTCAAATCCCTAATTTCTTTCTTGATTAGAGCATATAGTGCTCACAAAAATAAAAATGGGTTTTTTACTTACCCGTCATCTAATATATTTAATATTACATATAACCACCCAAAATTAAAAAAAATTACATTTTACCCACCCCAAACAACCCCGTTTTTCAGAACAACCTTTATTCATTACCCCAATGGCCTCTATCTCCCATCTCATCGTTCGTATTAATGTCATCACACCATCTTCATCTCTCGTCTCACTTTCGGGAGCTGCTGAATGATTCTGCTATGATTATGGTGAGATGCCGGTAGCAAATTCCGTCAAAGAGATTGCCCCTAGCCTTTTAGGAATTTGTCTCATTCAACAATCGATTTCTTGATAGATTTCTTTGATTTTGAAAATTTGAGCTTTGAAATTGATCATAGTGAGGACGTGAGCGGCTTCCCACAGGAGACTTGTGAGATTTGGATGATGGGGGGATTTTTTCGGAAGCTTTCGGTTAGATGATGCATGTATAAATCATGACATGCTATTGGAAAGTTGAAATCTACTCCTTGGATGATGCCCTTTGCCTGTTTGATAAGATTGTGAGTCTTGACATGCTCTCTATGTTGTTCTCTAATAGGGAATGAAGCTTGGACAAGAACAAGATCTTGATATCATTGCTTTCGACATCTGAAGGCTAGAGGGAAGAGGGTGCGACCTCTATCGAATCCAATTTTAAGAAGAGTCCTATCGAGGCCAATTAAGCGGTGACAAGAATGCATTAAATCATGTTCAGAAATAGGGATGACGATTATGGGAAATGAGACATGAGTAGAAGAAGGTGAGTAAGCGGGTGGGAGATGGAGGTGAAAGATAACATATGGTGGCCATTTTGAATAAGGGGGATTTTTCAAGTGGTTGAAATGTACATTTTTTTGTTTGGGTGATTAGTATATAATATTAAATGTTTATATATGGTAAATAAGTAAAAACCACAAATAAAAATTATCTACATAGATAGGCGTATCAATTCGGGTTAGCTAGTCGAGTTCGGGTTCGACTCCAAATTAACCAAACTCCAACCCAACCAGCCTTCAACCCTCCCAACTCAAACCCGACTCACCTAACCCCATTTAACATAAGGAATAACAACTATTTTGGTTAAGTTTGGGTTAATTCCAGATTGACATGTCGATTTAAAATCAATTTAGGGTTATCGTATCATTCTTGGGTCGACTGGTTAACCCTCACCATAATGTTTAAACGGGCCAGGGTATTTAATTCGAACCATACCCGAAAATTATTCGGGGCAACCCGAATCTAGATTTTTTGAGATGGGTTCGGGTCGAGTTGGTTTGTCAAGTCAATTTTGACACCCCTATATATAGACACCTAATACTTACTAAAGTGAACGATACTTAGGTTAAAACAATTTAAAATATAAACTCACACACAGACATACAAGATACAATGAAATCATATCTACACAATAAACATTAAAGATCCCAATCATTATATTAAAATATGCTAATTAGACGTTAATCATAAAAGTTAAAACTATGTGACACTCACCAGAAAATATTGTGTTAGTCGTTCGCACCTGTGGATGACCAATGATTAAATGACAGTTTAGCATACACCTCATCTCATCTATAATGATGTGGTGGTTGGTCGGAAGTGTCGTCCGGATAAGTTTAATATTTTTCTGTACACAGTTAAAACAAAATTATATTCATGTAAATAGGGCTGTCAAAATGGCTTGTTGTTCTCGAACAAAAATTTGTTCGTTCGTGTTCGGCTCGTTTTGGCTTGAAATACTACTATCAATTATATGTATATATATATATATATATATATATATATATATTGATGAGTAGTGTTTTTTAAAAATTTAATTGACTACAAGACTATAAAGATTTATTATCAATTTAAAGTATTAATTATGAAAATAGAATAAAAATTATTAAATTAGATTAAAACGGTATTTTAAATCTTGTTCCGATTCTTAACAATTTATGATTATATAATTAAGATTATTGAAATGACTCTTTATTATGACACGCTAAGGAATTAGCAGAACCAAAACACACTTTTTAAGTGTAAACGAGTCGTTTACACCTATACATGTAAACGTGTTACTCGTGAACGAGGCTGAGTATTCGTCAAGTTGAGCTGAGCACTGGAGCACCTGAAAATTTCTCTATTCCCCTGATTTTCCTCCTCGATCGCTCATAACGCGCTCGTCGTCTCTGAAATCCGTGGAGGTGATTTCGGGAAGCTTCACAGTTCGCCATTCAGATTGTTCACCTAGCTTCTTACTCTATCTTGTGTTGTTTCTTTCCCCATTCTTGGAGATCAGCTCGGATTAAGCTGTAATGCCTCCTTCGAAACGGCTTTCTCACACCGCTTCTGGAGGCGTGCTTCAAAGGGGCAGATCCAGCGCCGGAACATGCCGACTGCCAGTGGTGCTTCTCCTCTTCCTCTCTATCCTCGCTCCTTTACTCTTTCTTGCAGGTCGGAGTGTCCATGCGCCGATCTACACTGGTGAGTTGCTTTTTTTTTTTTTAAACTGTTCCTTGTCTTTTGTGTCTATCGTTTATCTATCTTGTGAAATAGGTGGTACATGTTTTTTTTCCCTTTTGGTCAAAACGTTTATGTTGTCTATTAGTGATTGGGTAGAGTTCTCTTTGAATGGATGTTCAAAAACTGCTCAAAGAATGTTGAATGCAGAGCTTGAGCTATTTGGATATAACTTGCTGCTGTTTCGAACTAAAACTAACACGATCTGTTTTAGGGTTTCTGTCAATAATTTTAAAAAAATTTTCTGTTATATGATTCATTTTTTATCAAATTCCCAATAGTTTGACCTTCTCAGGAGTAAATGCACCGGCTTAATAGTTCAAAAAATGAACTGGGTGCTACTTGAGTAAATAGAAATGTTACAAGTTCCATGTATGTAATTATCCCTTGATTTTAATAACCAAGAAGACTAATTTTTTTTGTGTCATCATTGAACATTTGGCTGGTAGCTCAATCATCCTACTTTTTGTAAACTTTTTTGGGCTTTAAATTGATTTGCGATGTTTTATTGAGATGTCCTGAAATATAAATATGTTGGAAATTGTCGTTTTCGAAATTGCTGTAGCCTTAAGCATTAGGTCTCAATGCAAATTTAGCATTACTCTATGGCCACGTTGTCCGAACTCTTAAGTGATAAACTTTTTTAGATGCTTGCTAGAAATCTCTTATGTTGCTTGATGCCTATTTTTGGGGGATGTTGTTTTGTTTCATAATGTTTTGAAAGTAATCAAATGCAAGTGTATAAGAACCAAATTTTTTCTTACCTTTTATTCCTCTACTCGATTTTTCCTTCTTTCCTTTTTACCTCTCTTTGCGATCTTTCCTCCCGAATTGTATATTCCTTTTTCTCTTCATGTTGCCTCTTCTTATTGCCTTCTCGTTTTGACGAGCAACGTTGCTCTATAAGAGCAGAGGTAAGGCCGGACTGATCTCCTCATCCAGCTACCTCTCCTCCTTCCCCTCTCTTGATCTTCTCCCTCTCTCTCTCTCCTTGTCTTGCCCGAAAATATCATTTTTGTGACCGAACTCTCGTGAGGAGGCAACGATTGGAATCATGACGTACAAGGACTCGAAACTCCAATCTTTCTTTTTCTTCTGTTCACTCTTACCTGCAAACAGCGAGGAAGGTGACCTTCAACTTTCTCCTCTTCTTCCCATCTGCTCATGCGCCGCGGTTTCTCTAAACCAATGAATTCATCTCCTAATACTGAACTAGGGATTTAAGGCAAAAAAAAGGAGAAACGAGATTTAAGAATTATAGGGTTTTAAGCACATTTTTTTAATTAATATTAATTAGGTTCATAATTTCTCCCTTTTAAAAATTCATAATAGCAATAATAAATTAACAACTATAATAATAGTAATAATGCACATTTATTAGGTTATACTTAAAATAAATTTTATCGCATAATTAATTATATGTTCTTTTCTAAGTAGTGTAGGATACATAGAAGTGTCACATTGCCACCTCAAGGTAAGGAACTGCTTTTTATTGGAGGATAAATGTATCCATCCAAGTTAGGGGTATTATTCTTTATTAATTCTAGTAGAATATCACATTTATTATTTATGTTTTGTCAGCCCCGCCCTTGCTACTTCAATTATGATGTTGCACTTGTTATAGACCACTTTATTGTTCATGTTGAATTTAATTTATTGTTGCATTTTTTATTTAATCCTGTAGTATGGTGTTTTCTTTTTTTTCACTTGTATGATTTTATATATGTTATATCACAAGTTTTCATGAAATATTATAACTTTAACTTGTTATACTTGTGGAAACAATGTGACATTCTCGTGTTTAAATGTGTGTAGGTTGGTAGAACCCTTCTGAATTTTGGTTAGTCGGGCCAATGGGCTCACAGAGTGACGACTTTACAGGAAATTGTCGTGTTTCATTGAGTTACTATTTTAAATTCCCGATTTCAGGATGTCTGTTAAAACCAGCTATATAAATATAAATGAAAACATAATAATAAGAAACTTGATTGAAAATGCTTGCATGTTTTTATATGAGATGCAAAATTGATATTTACTCCTCTTGTTGGTCTTACAGTATTGCATACACACATAGTGATTTTTCCCTGTTGTCCATACTACATGTCCCATTCGCTTGTCATTTATGCTTTAATAGATAACTGTTATTTACTGAGTTTGTTAATCTCATTCTTAATTTTTGCATAATAGATTCCATTCAGCCACCAATAGGACCGTCTCTACAGGAGCCAGTTTTTCAGTTTTTGTTTTCAAGTTTTGAAATTTTCCCTAGTATTTGTTTCAAGCTATTGTATTTTTTTGGGTTTGGGTTGTTGTTCGATGTTAGCTTTTCGATTTTGATTCAGCTAGTTTCTATTTTCATTTTAGTTGTATCTTTGAACTTTTCAGTATTAATAAAAGTTATATTTTCTCTTTTATTTGCAATGCATGTTTTTCTTTAAAAAATACACAACAGGTTCAAATCATTTCCTCACGCCCTGCTTTGTCGGGGTGTACCGCCTTCCGGACCCGGTGTGACAAAGTGAACATGTTTTGTTTTGTCTTGTTGCATTTGTTTTTTTACTATTTGTTATTCTTTTATCGCCGGGCTAACTTGTTATTTACTTTTCAAAGCCCTTGATGAAAAGAAAACAATGCAATCAAATTTGTACATTTATTTTGCATGCTTTTGCTTACAGATTAAGGTGTATGATGCTAAACTTACATCTTCTTTATGGGCATGCATATGAATAGTGAAATCTTTTATATCCCTGTCCTGCTTTTATTCATATTTATTTCATTTTTCTTAGGAGGATTTCTGCCACCTATTCTTGTACATGGTTGAGAATTTTGATGCTCTTCCTCCTTAGATGTTAGGAATCATTGCACATCTTATGAAATTGAGATCATCTGCTGCATCTGAAGTATTCATGTATTCTTACCCTTGCTCAGCAATGTGAGTGGATAATATGATATAAAAAAAGGCAGATCCTTTGAGAAATTCGTAATGCTGTAACCAACTCCATTATGGTTTGTTAATATACAGATGTTTTCTGTAATACAAATATGACGTAATTACTTAATTTCTGATACATTTTGCATTTGGAGACTCAATATTTTTTTCATTTCTTCCTAGACAATAATTATTATGAACTCAAAATATCAATGCTAACAATTCTAGGACATTTGTCTAAAACAGGACACTGTTTCAATTTGTTGCTTTATTGCAAGAATTAACAGTTATTTTCTTGACAGATCAGAAGGGTGTGCCAAACTTATCAAGTAAAGAGGTAGATTGCCTTTCAAGTCAACAAATGACCTCTTACTTTATAAAGCTAAGTATTTATGGTACCTGAGCCTTTTTGATAGATTCTAGACTGGAAAGAGCAGCCAGCAGTGCAACAGTTGAAGTCTATTCTAACAAAAGAGGTTAGTTACTTTGATGAATGAACTGTTAGCTTTTTATCTTTGTTTTTCATCATATATCACCGGAGCTTTTCTTTTCATTCCTTTAAGCAAACAGTATAAATTAAAAATGCTTAATAGAATTTTTTTCAAATTAGTAGATTGACTTGGGTTGTGTTCGAGTTCAGTTTGAAGTCAATAATAAATGAACAAGTTTGAACAAGACACTTCTTTTCTTAACTCGGTTCATTTACAACCCTGCCAATTAGGATTGGAAGCAAAACAGTGTATTTGAAAATTAACTTTATACTTATTTAGATAAGCTTCGTTTATTTAAGTAATTGAACGAGCTTGAACAATTTCTTAAAAGCATGACATATAAGTGAACAAGCTTGAATATCGATGTTCAGTTTCATCTATTTTCATGATATGCTCTTTTGTTGTATAGTTAGAAGGTTGTTAAGAATTTGATGAAGTACTAGTTTAGTAATCATTTAATTAATTATTAGATGAATTTATATGTTTTATAACAATTTTCTTCTATTATACACACTTAAAAAATTGTGTATTTTAGTTGATATATAAATATGATAAAAATATGCATCAATTGTTTGATAGATTAAATATTTTTTATAATACTCGAACTTCATCAAGTGTATTTTTAAATTTAAAACTCATAAATTCATTATGTATAGTAATAAGTATGTATGTTTAAATCGTTAGCATCAAAATATACTTAATTAAGCTTGATTAAGTGATAGATGGAGGTTTGAAATGATGGCAGTAGCAAAGAGCAAGGGCTGGACAGAAGTGAAAGTGAAGATGGATTGCTAGAATAACAATGGTAGCGAGGAGGAAGATCTGGACAAAGGAAATCTGCTAGAAAACTGCGAGAGGGCTATTGTTGGGGCAAATTTGCTGTGTGGCGGGAAGCGTGGCAATGAAGCGAGCGGGACGTGAAAGGGTATAGAGAAGATACAGACCATGTGGAGATCAAAGTATAACTGAAGCACTAGTTGGAATCTTAGGATACAACCCTCGAAAGGGAAGAAGAGATGTCGACGACTCTCCCGGTACGAAACACACAAAAAGATACCTTAAAAGATTAGAAAATAAATATATATTAGTAGGATAACTAAGAGTGGTCGAAAAGGACCAACCAACTCTACAACAATAAAAAAACTGGATCGGTTTGGTCCCGTTATGTAGGTGCATACTCACTTGGTCTTAGGAGTTTTGCAATCGTCTGAGCTACGACCATGTTGGTTTTTATGTTGGCACAAGCCCCTTGGTCGCCAGAGTTCCGTGTTTGTCCCAAAGACGTCTTTGTTAGTCTACTTGGATTGGGGATGCTTCGACCTCATCCGTCAAATTTTCTATCTTTTCATAATTTTTAGTCGGGTTGGCCACGTTGCAGAGTCAGTAACATTATAATCTCTTTGTAAGTCAATTCTATTGGCATTTATATTCTAATGCAAATCCTAATAGAATAAGTATCTATCTTCATTGGTCACAATTAGAACTGAAACTGCATGTGGATGGATATCCTCACGATCCAAACATCGAGGTCTTAAATCTATAATTGTCTTCTTCCTCTCGTACTTGTCAGAGTGTATCAGGTTAAACAACTTACTTGCAATCACTCTAGAGAGACCACTTTTTCTCTGGTAAAACTGGGTCCCATTGTAGGATATTTTTTCCTCAAAAGATCCTAAGGTGTATCCAACACTGTGGTTCATCCATCCTGCCTGATCATCCTTCTGTCGGTACAGTGCTGAATTGATTTTACAGTTCAAATGACTCCATATAATCTTTCAAAAGGGGTATAAAAGATTCTCATCTCTGACATGTTAGACCTCCATCAATTGGGGCAATTTAAGAAGTAGACTATATATTTGAAAAGTTTGAAATTTTCTTATTTTAGATTGCCCAATGTTTGGTAATTGCTTTTCAAACTGCTCTTCAAACTTATGATCATTTTAGACATCCAATACTAGCCCCGTTGATGCTTCTCTTAATGTGTGCAAAAGGGTAGTTCGAGACGCCACAACTTCATATTCTGTATGAACGAAAGCAACCTCAGACTCACTATCTTCTATAACCACTACTATTAATTCAACCGAAGTCTCTCTTGGACTCATCTTGAAGCACTAGCGTCTCGTCCTTGTTGGCTTGAAGTTGATGCTCATCTTTAAAATCTTCATCTTCTTGGATCATTGTTTATTACTTCAATTATTCTCTAATCAGTGGAATAGATCATTCTCCCTGTTATGCAATTTGATTTAATATGCACAAATTTGTGACACTTGAAACACTTTCTGGATGAAACAAATTTGTGAATGTGGATTGTTTCCACCCGTTCTCCACTCTGAACTAGTGTCTCCTCAGGCGGGGTTATGGATGTTCTTTTAAGCATACTCTTGCTGCTCGATCTTGGGATGGAACTCTATTTGTAAGGTATGTTGGTCATCTAGTTATGTTTCCTCTCTACTTTTAAAGTTAGGGTCTGAACTTCTGGTCGATAATGAACGAGTAGATAATGACTCTACATCTACCATTTCATTTTGGACAAAATAGTGATCTTGTCTTCTTTCTCACGTTGGCGTATGTGCTTAAAAATTTTTCACCAAAATAACACATTCTTCTTTAACTTGCTAGCAATTACTTTCACCATTCTGCCTAGCGGGACGCCTTAGAACTCCAAGACACATTCCAAGGTTGAGAGACACTCAAGGAAATCATTTGAATCCATATGGGCATTGAAATATGACAAATCCACCTTTACTTCAAAATATTTGATTCTCCAATATTTCATGCCAAATCTTTGGATTAGTGGTTTCTCATACGGAGATCGACTAGAATTTGTGTGACCCCTCTGAATAGTCTTCTTTCGAAGACGACGAGCCTCTGTTGCTATTTGAGGGTTTCCCATTGCACACCTCTCTAGAAATCTCCTGAATACCTCTTTGTGGATTTGTCATAAACGATATCGTGTTATTCCCTCCGATTAGGCTTCCAACTATTATCTCCTTTGTGGCATGATTAGGATTTAGCTTTGGGTCGGTGGAAGAATGTGTATGGGGTGATGTACGTTGAGAAAGAAAAATTTGGGTGTAGATAGGGTTGGGCATAAGTGGATGCTAGAAATCCTAGGATAGGAGAATGGTTAGTCTAGCTCTGATACCAAATAATATTGGAGTTAATCAACAACAAGAAATGCAAATATTATTACTGAAATCCAGTAGAAAAATTATGATCAAAGACACTGAAATCTGAAATTGCAACAAACAACAACATAAACTCAACTGGGGGTAGATTCAGGGGCGCGGGTGGAGGTTGTCAAGGGTTTGGAAAGTGGTGCGGGGTGGAGAAGGTCGTTGGAAAGCAGAGAATAACAAGCTGTTTGTTTCTCTTGTGCTGGACAACAAGTAAACAACAAGGAGATGTGGGAAGGGTTTTCAGGGTGGCGGCAATAAGGAGGAAGGGCTGAAAATGTGGTGATAACAAAGAGGAAGGGCTGGACAGAGGAAACATACAAGAAAATAGCAAAAGGGCTGCTGTCGTGGCTGCCTACAACAAGGAGGGAGGCGTGGTAGCGGAGCAGGAGGAAAGTGAAAGTGTTTAGGGAAGATACACACCACCTGGAGACCAAGATACAACTGAAGCTCTACTTGGAACTCTAAGATGTAGCCCTTGAAGAGAAGGAGGGACATTGGCGGCTGGCTCGATACAAAACACAAAAACTAACCCTAAAAAATAAGGAAAAACAATTATATAATAATATGATAACTCTAAGTGGCCCAAGAGGATCAGCCGACTCCACAACAATGAGAAACCCTGGACCAGTTCGGTCTTGGCATGCAGTCGCATACCTGCTTGATCGCTGGATTTCCACGACCATCCCAGAGACGCTCGCGTCAGTTGGTATGCAGGCACAGGCTCGCTTAGTCGTTGAAGTTTCGCGTACGTTGCAGAGAAGCCCATGTCATTAAGATTTTAGTATAACTCAAACTTGATAAGAAAACAATTAAAAAAAGCTTGGAGTGGTTTTTAAACTTCATGTGAAAGCTCAACTCAAATTCAATAAAAATAAGTAATAGGGATTGAACAAGGTAGTACTTGGGTCAATTATGTACATTAACAACATTTTTCTTAATCTAATAAAATCTATATTGATAGCAAGATATTTTTAAGGCAAACAATGCTTATGTATAATATTTTAAAACTTATTATAATATGCAAACACGGTATAATGTCTATGTTTATTGCCTTCAAAGTGATTATTGAACTCGATTTTCCCCAATTGAGATGTTCTTTAAGTTCGTTTCTCACATCAAATTACGTTGATATTTTTTTGTTTGCAACTTTGCACTAGTAAGATTGAACATGTACAATTAATTTCATTTCAAGCTTTTTTAACCTTTTAGTAATCTAACAAATGATAATTATCACAAAAGCATTCTAATTTTTTAATCCATTTTCAAAATTCCCCAACGTTTTGTTCTCATCAAATGTTGTAATGCAATTTTGATCCCCATGATAGTTAGTGTATTTATATGGAATTATGACCTGGTTTTATTTAAATTGTTTATTTTATTAATATTTTAATTTGTTCAATTATGATGCAACTATTTTTTAATTATCATGATTCTGCAAGCGGATGCTTAGGTAATAATTTTCCTTGATACATCTCAAGAGTTTTGGGTTCACTGCTAGACTCTAAGGATGAGATGCTCAAAGAAGACACAAAAGTTCATAATATGCAATTTCACAACTTTCAATTAAGGCAAATTTGCCAAATGAGCAATCACAGTTTATTCTTTTCAAACAATAATAGAGAAATCACTAAAATCCAAATATCCATTAGAGATATGAAAAAAATATATAAATTTTGCCAATTAAGATTTCATTATAAAAGGGAAATTAGTATGAATCAGACTTAACAAAACTCAACCATGCATGCACCAATCAGAAAGTAATTTAAATCAAAAAACAAGGATAGAAAAAACAAAGTAGAAGATCCAAACTTCTCATTGATTTGTGGAGGATTGTCCCCTGGTAGCTGTTGTGATAACACACAAATGCTTGAAGAATCCACAACCAACATCTCACACAAGTTTGAGATGAAATTTGATTTTTTGTTTAAACCTTTCAATAATATTTCATTTCTAGGAAAGGCTCAAAATAAATAGCAAAAGCAAATAAGCATAAATTCCAAATGGATGTCATCCTCAAAAGAAAGTTGATTACTTAATGTATGCCTAGAGTACAGGCAACATATCAGAAACATGGAATACAATAATTTTGCAGTCCCCAACTAGAAGTAACAATGTTCAAAATAGCAATCCCGAAAGACTGAATTCAACCAGAAGTTGCGACCAACAGAAAAAGGAACCACAGCAGAGAGCATATCACATGCTGAAACAAGCAACTATAAATAGCAGAAATAGGGAATCCAAGAGCTGATTCAAACTCATAAGAATTAACATCATTAAAGTAATCCAGGACACTAGAAACTATGGCACGAGAACAATTAAAATAATATCATTACACCCGATTTATCTTTCCAATGAATCAAGGACTTGTAGATTTGCATCTCTAATCTTCCTCTCTCTAGAGCTTGCAAGCATCTTTGTTAAAAATAGTTTATTATATTACATTTAGTTTGTGCATGCATAACTTTTTAATTTAAACAGTTTAAAATTTGTTTTGACTCACACGTGGATACCTTATTCGTGTTTAAATTTTTATTTATGCCTAGATATTTCAAGTCCCGTTCACAAAGCTTTCTCATCCAATGCTTCTATATTTCTTTTCTCCGTTAGTCTTGACTATTTTAATTTTCCTTCTTATTTATTTATTTATTTTTACATCATGCTATTTTGGTTAGTGCCCTTTAATCAGCTAACTTTCATGTCTAATCATTTACGGAAGAAAATATTTGAGTCAATAAATTGTTTTAACCAGCAATCTGTGAATGCTTATAGATTATTGATTCTATTGTTGCAAGCCGAGATGAATTTGGTCCCTGGAGTCTTGATTTTTTCAGAAGAAACCACGGGTCTCCTTCATGGCAAATTGATGGATTAGACAACAGTATGCAGTTCAATGCTACTGCAGTGGATGTAATCATTCTTCCACTGTTATATCTTACGTCACCTTCACAGAAGTCGCGCCAGCAAGAATGCAGAGATTGACAATTTTTTTTTCTTTTGAAGGCAATACAAACAGTTGCAGGTGCTCAACTTAAAACTTCCCATGGTACATCAGAATATGATGCCAGCTCCCATAGTTCCCCATTTAAAGATAAAGGGGTAAAAAATGAATCCGGTAACATTTCTATTTGTTACAAAAATTATCACCTTGTACTCATTATTCATATAGCTGCATTGGCTGAATGTTCTTTTGTTTTAAAATATAATTTGAGCTTGAGCTTCTACAAATGCAGCTGAACACCAACTTCTGGTTTCACCAGCAAAACTAGCTCGAAGGGTATGCCCCAAATTTTTTTTCAATGTATTTGATCCTTCGACAGTTGTCCTAGCATTTTCTTTGTATTGTTATTTGCTATGAATTTCAAATTGCTTACACGTATTTGAAATTCTTTTGTTTCTTAAGTAGGAGATTCTTATAAATTGTTATATTGAAGTTTTGTTACATTATCTCAATAGATGATCTTATTTTGTTTAATCTAGGAACTCTAGTTTTAACAGCTATAATGATTTTTTTATTTGTGGGCAGCAATTAAGGGAGAAGCGAAGAGAAAAGAGAGTGAAAGAACTAATTCAGCTGGATAATGAAACACTACTTAAACTTGAAAATGCTGCTATTGAGCGCTCTAAATATGTGGACTCCGCAATTCTGGGAAAATACAGTATATGGAGACGTGATAATGATAATGAAAATTCTGATTCAACGGTACGATTAATGCGTGACCAAATGATAATGGCTAAGGTCTATTCTTTTGTTGCCAAATCAAAGAACAATCACAAGCTTTATCTGGAGTTGCTGAATAGGCTGAAGGAAAGCCAACGTGCACTTGGAGAGGCCAATGCTGATGGTGACCTTCCTCATTAGTGAGAATAAGTCTTTTTACTGTACCTTCTGATCAATTAATCCTCTAAATCTTCTTTAGGTATTTATAATTTATTTAACATGCTTCGAACTAATTACTTTAGTGCTCCTGAGAAGATCAAATTAATGGGTCAAGCTTTGTCAAAATCAAGAGAAGTACTGTATGACTGCAGGACAATCACTGAGAGGCTTAGACTGATGCTTCAATCAACAGAGGAGCAGGTTAGAAGTCTGAAGAAACAGAGCACATTTCTTAGCCAATTAGCTGCAAAGACAGTCCCTAATGGGATCCACTGCTTATCTATGCGTTTAACTGTAGCATACCATCTTCTACCTTTAGAGAAAAGAATTTTCCCAAAGAGTGAAAACTTAGAAAATCCTAATCTGTTTCACTATGCTCTCTTTTCTGACAATGTATTGGCTGCATCTGTAGTTGTAAACTCAACTGTCATGAATGCTAAGGTAATAAATTATGGAAGTTTCATTTTTAATATGTTATGTACCCTATTTATAAAGTTTCAATTTGATTAGCAAGTTGCTGAATTACAGGAGGCAGAGAAGCATGTATTTCATCTTGTCACAGATAAGTTGAACTTCGGGGCAATGAAGATGTGGTTTCTATTGAACCCACCTGGAAAGGCAACTATACACGTGGAAAATGTTGATGACTTCAAATGGTTAAACTCATCGTACTGCCCTGTGTTAAGACAGCTTGAATCTGCGGCCATGAGAGAATACTATTTCAGGGCAGACCAGCATAGTAGCCTTTCAGCCAGTTCATCTAATTTGAAGTACAGGAACCCTAAATACTTATCAATGCTGAACCATTTAAGATTTTATCTTCCCCAGGTTTATCCGAAGTTGGATAAAATCTTGTTTCTCGATGATGATATTGTTGTCCAAAAGGACTTGACAAAGCTGTGGTCGATTGATCTGAAGGGGAATGTCAATGGTGCAGTGGAGACATGCGGTCAAAGTTTCCATAGGTTTGACAAATATCTTAATTTCTCAAATCCACATATTGCGAGGAATTTCGATCCCAATGCATGTGGCTGGGCCTATGGAATGAATATATTTGATCTCAAGGAGTGGAAAAAGAGAGACATTACTGGGATATACCACAAGTGGCAAAACATGGTTGGTACAAGTAAATGCTTTGCATATTATTTATACTCCTCTCTCTCTTTCTCTCTATCTCTCTCACACACACATCCACACACTCAGTGATTATGTAAACATTAGTAACCATTTATTATGTGAAGTCCTATGTCAGTTACTCGGGGAAGAATAAACAAATAACCGGAAGAGGAAACAAGGAAAGCCGAAGAAGTTAAAGTTAGGAGTCAGGAAACTAAATAGAGAGGGAGAGGAAGTGAGGGGCCAAGAAACCAAATAGAGAGGGGGATGGGAACGCAAGAGATGAATTCACTCTATAAATCATCATAGTGGACTTACATGCGTCGTTGTGTGACTCTGGTATGGAGAGGGAGTTAGGGCATAAGTGAGTGCGCTTGCAAAGCCGAGAAGATTGCAAGGCAGGGTTTTCTACATGCATATTATTTTGTTGATGAAGTCGGTGTGCTCGATATAGAAGAGATTGGGTGAGCTGTGTTCAAATCGAGAGTGGACGATATAACTAACAGAAGATGAAGGATAGGCACGAGGATCCTGTGAGAAGGAAGAAGATTAGGTTGAACCAAGCCAGTTGCTAGAAGGAGACTACTGGGCAGAGGAGCAGGCTGAATTGTGTGAGGGGAAGAACTTTTTTGTTCTTGTGGTGCAGGACTCGACCGAGGTTTTGTTTATTAATTTGTTTTAATATTAAAACTTAATAATAATAATATTAATAATATTATTATATATTTTATTTTTTGAAAGGAAATTGGTATTTGATAGAGGCCCAAATACCGATTTCCCATGCGCTATGTCCCATGTTGAGAGCTCACACCATGTTCCTAAATATTCGAGAACTCAGAGCTACTTGGGATCGAACCAGTCACCTGAGGGGACTTACAGTGAACCCCGCCAACCAATAGGCCACGACTTGCGGCACAATAATATTATGTATATATATATATATATATATATATATCGAATAGAAAATTAAGCGACATTACATAAAGTAAGTTTAATACTTGAATAATGAAAAACTAATAGTTTATTAAAATAATAAATTAATTTAATTTTATACCATAATAGGCTTCAAATTTTAGAAGAGTCTACACCCATGCAAACTAAATTTCAAATTAATCGACATTGATGTAAATTTAATTATATTGCTTTAATTTAATTTAATTAGTGACTTTCGTTTGTTAATAGTGATAGAAAATAAATATGTGAAGGTCTAATTCTCACCGTCTGACTGTCTGTTCCCGTCTTGGTTAATTTCAAGTTCCGGGCCGAGTCGTGACATATTAAATGTGCTCTAATGTTTGTTTTGCATTTTTAAGAATAAATGTTATCTTTATTGCTCAAATTTAAGGCACTAGCTGCACTTATGATGCTTCAACGCTTTATAATAGCAAAGTATGCAGTGGCTGGCACATATAGGACACGACACATCTGTGTGTGTGTGCGTCTCAATCTTTGTTTGTCTGTCTGTGTGCGTGTGTCTATATATATATCTATATATATATAATGGTCATGTTTAACTTAGCATGAATTTGGATTATATATACATAATTAGCACATTTATAAGTGTATTTGTGTTTTTGATTTGCATTTAAGTCAGACATTGTTTTAAAAATTGGATCAGACCAACTGGTTTGACTAGTTCAACCCTGAATTCAAATTGATCCATTTCCGCAACTATGCCTCTAGAAAAAATTGGCCAGAATTGGAGTTGATCCGGGGTGATCAAAACCTTGGTCATAGAATTGGCCGGTTTTAATGCTGATCATTTTTCAATTTTAGATTTTGATTGGATGACTAAAATAAAATAAAATGTTTAAAATTAAAAAAAAAATGTCATGCTCTAAAATGATGATTTAGAAATATATTGAAAATGTTTAAGAGTGAAGTATAATAAATTAGAATATTGTATATTGAATTAGTAAAAAAATTATTATGGCATCATTGTTATATAATCTAAATTATATTATAATGATTTTAATAATTATCACATCATGTGTTTCAATCTTGGTTAGATTATTTAATCTTGAACACCTCCAGTTTGTTTTTCACAATAGTGGTCATTGAGGTGATTTTTTTTCTTTTTTCTTTTTTTTTTCTTTTTTGCACAAACTTAAGCTTCTAGCTGCTAGTTATAATATATAGGCATTTCATAATATCTAAGTATGTGGTATCAGGCACGTGGAGAATGACACCTTCAATAATGGTGTCTGATTAAAATATTAAAAAAAAAAAAAATACATACTACACATATTTGACACACGTTGATTTAAATGGATTAAGGATAATGTAAATGGTGGATTATGCAATAGCTGAAGATTAATAAGATGCTTTTAATTTTGAAAGAGACAATTTAATTAGCCTTTTAATGATTAGTTTGTGAATACAATGTGTGTGTGTGAATACCATGTGTGTGCACACACTTATATATATTCTAGAGCAATAATTGTCTAGGGTAGGAATTCACTTATATATCTTTCCTCAGACTTCGGTTAAATTTTTAAGTTCTTTGTTCCATTCATTCCCTTATCATTGAATCCTTCAGGACATCTCCAACATTTTTGATGATAGGAAATAAGTACACCTATGCCGACCTAAGAAACTTGCAGGAGTATGGTTTGACTTGTTTGAATACTCCTTCAACTTTTCTATGGTGCTTATTTGAGTGTAAACTGATAATTATAACCATTAACATTTTCTTCAAATAGCCATATGTTTTCTCTGGTCTGAAGTCATTAATGTTTGCTCATCTTCACCACAGCCAACACATTATGAAGTGCTTTAGATATTCATTCTCACGTAATGAAGAATGCTCTTTCTATTCTGGTATTGATTAGTTTTCCTTTCCAACAACAGAACGAGGAGAGAGTACTGTGGAAACTTGGGACACTCCCACCCGGACTGCTGACCTTCTACAAGCTGACATATCCACTGGACAAGTCATGGCACGTGCTTGGCTTAGGCTACAACCCTAGTATTGATCGGTCTGAGATAGAAAATGCTGCTGTAATCCATTATAATGGTAACATGAAGCCTTGGCTAGAGCTGGCAATGAACAAATACAGGCATTTTTGGTCCAAATACATCAAATATGATCACCCTCACATACGGAGCTGCAGCTTCAGGCAATAGGCACAAGTGCTCCAGTAAGTGTCTTTCTGCACTTTACTACTTTCTACCAATAGCTTATTATCGCAGTTGTCAGAATAGCTGAGCTTCAGAAATGTTCATAAGTAGTTTTCTGTTGGGGCAGGAGGTTCTTGTAATCTGGAAATATTCATCTTTGACGAAAATTTTCTGTAAAGGACGTTAGTGAGTCAAATGGATTCTAAAGAGAGCACTTAGATTGGTTTCGTATGCTAGATTTTGTCATGGAATTTTCATGTTTTCTGAATTATTTTGGTGCTGATTTGCTTAGGATCGTAACTGTTCTTAGAGTGTTGAGCAGTTTCCTTTGGTAGGATGTCTAAAATAATGGTAAAAAAATTAGCTGTTCGAAAATTTATGACTTATTAGTTTATCCTTAGTAAACTTGCAATAAATGTCTGGGAAATTGGACATTAAATGCTGATAATATTACACTTAAATGGCCAAATAATGCCATATTTAATTTTTTTAGATAAATATATTTGAAAATTTCTTTGGAATCAAATTACCCTCGTTTGTATTTGTGTACTCCTTAAGGTAGTCAATCTCCAATGAAATAGATTTAAACTGGCTCGAATTAAAATCTTAGTTCAAGCCAACATTTAGATGTGGCTCTAAACTTCGTACGAACTTGATTTGAAAGTTGTTTAAACCAGCTCAAAATGTGATTAAGAGTCAAATAATGTTTAAGAAGGCTTCTATCCTATTCCAATAACGTTGGAATATGGTTTGAATAAGCCTAAACGAGATATTAATAAGGCTTAATCAGCTCAAGTATTCTTAAAAAAATGTTTGATTAATGTTATTAAATTTCTTAAATTCATCTTATAAAAATAGAATTATGGAAGATATTTACAAAACATCCTGTATCAATGTGGTTACTACTAATTTAGATATTAGTGATTAGAGCCATAAGCACAATTGCATCATTATAGGGTTTTTCTTTATAGTTAGGTCTTACCTTGTGAAAAAAATAGGTGACTGATGTGCGATTTATTGCTGAGAAAATTCCAGCATGCAATGCTCTTCTGAGTAATGTCTCTTCAAGCTAGTTTGTCAAGACGCTTCAACTTCATCTCCATTAATAATTTTCAATAAAATCCTATTATATGAATAGGTTGAGCATGAGCATATTCGTTGTGATCCTCCTATGCCGGAGTTTTTCCATTTCTCTGAGTTATTGCTCCAATTGCTATAAATTCCTTCAATTTTCTAGCTTAATCAGCTACTCAATTAAGTTGTAGAGGTGACAAAATTCCTCTCTATCGTACCCATGATCCTGGTGATAAGGGCAGTGCCCCTTCGGGTCATGGATGAATCCTCCAAACTTTATAGGTGTGGGTTTTCAGAAATTCTCCTTGTTTTGGATAACCTCCACAACTTCAACCATCAAAACACTGATTGATTTCTGTTGGGGAATCTCATGGGTCAGTGGTGTAGGTCTCTCCAAGTAGTGTTCTATCTACCTCTCTTGGTATAAGGTTCATCCGTCCAAGTGACGGGCTCTCTATCCTATACATTGGCCCACTCTTGAATTGGGCGAGGTCAATTCTCCTTAAATCTTGGATTTGTTGCTGGTCACTCGATGGTATGTCTTTTATTAGAACTTATGAAAGTTCCTCTTCAGAGGATGCATGTCTAGGTGTTCTACTTGTAATGGGGTTGATGGTGAGTTATATGCTTCTACTGATATATGATTATTAGCAAGTTATAGTAACCCGACTAATGTCTTTGGGCGCTATAAACCAAGCATATAATGAAATGTGCTTTCTCTCAACCTTGAGCTAGGGTAGCATGGATGATTGTGGGTTATATATCATGTACCTCTAATATCTCCTTCTGAAAGTGGGTCACAAAAACACATTGGTTTTTCCCATGCTCTTAGCAAAGTTGAAACAATGCCTGCAAACCCTTGTAAGATTTTTGGGCATTGGCAAATTATGACATTAATTTTCTCTTAAGTTTTACAAAGGAGACAATCATTCCAAGTGGCATGTTATTAAATCAGCAAATATCACACTCTTTTACAGTCATGAATAAGAGTTGACATTTCAACATATTATTTGCTCCTAACAACCACATTGTGGAATTGAATGAGACAAGGGTTTGACTTCCCTCAGGACTCCATGCAGGAGATCTCGAAGCATTCGAGTACTTCCACTTTGGGTATCTCCGTATATAAGGCATTCTTTGGTTGATCTCGTCATGGATTTTTGGCACATCTTTGTTTACTTTGGTCAGATGGTGCAAAAAATGAGTTATTGTGATAGCATGAATTAGTTTCATCTATTGGTCTTCACAAAGGAATTCTTCTAGCCCTGATGTTGACTTCATCCCTCTAATACGATGTGATTGCTGATTGAGACAGTGATGCTATTGTTTGAGTGAGAGTTTCTCTTACCATCACCATCACCATCACCATCATTTGCTCTTTGAGTTATTTGATTTTCATAGTGATAACTTCTCTATGGATGGGCTCTTCTTTTTGTATGACTCCTCTTATAATTTGTGTCCCGATTCACACTCATCAGATATTTTTAGGGCATTAAATATTAATACTAGAAGAGAAAAATTACCTAAGGATTAAGCCCTTGCTTGCATCCAAGAATGAGGACTGATATTCATTTCACATTTAATCCCATTCTTATATAAGGGTAATTTCTTATTAAAATTTGATGTAGTTCGTAATGAAACATGGGCCTTTTAGAGATGTCTAGTTGTCTCACCAACCACATCATCATTAAAGTCAAGATCTTCATGAAGATTTCCTTTTTATTATTAATTGGTTATCTAAAAAATAAATAGTAATCTCCGCTCTTGGTGATCTCACCTTCAATGTCTGCATTCAACCGTTTATTTTTATCATATATATTTATCCACATGTCCATTGGACCATCCATACTCAACCACTCATAGTCGACCATTCGCACTCAACCACTCGTACTCAATTGATCCTTGTCTCTGAGTGTCTAGTTTGCTTGGCCGGCTTTCCTCATCATCCTCTTCTATTCTTGTTTTCTTATTAGCATAGACCAAGCAAAGAGACCTTTTAAGTGAGTTTTGGTTCATTTTGTTTGTGCTGCTTCATTTGTTTTTACTCTACATGTGAGTTATAAAAATGTTAAGTTTATCAGTTTATGCATGGTGATTTTTCATCTTGATTCAACAAAAATTCTTCTAAAGATTTAAATAAATGATTGTGGATTATCTTATACATCGCTCTCACATCATAAAAAAATGCAATAGGAGTAAAATGTAGATAATATCCTTTATGGAGAACTTGATTAATTTTTTGATATCATTAGACCATAAACTCTAGATTATGTCAAGGATAGAATATAAAAAAAGTGTCCCATTGCTAAGGAGACAGCTAAAAATGATTATGAGGTTGTTGTACTCATATGATGGGGTTAAACAATCTAATTTTTTTTTTATATTACAAATAATTACGATCTAGCTTATGAACATCTTTCATTAAATATAATTAAATAATGTCTAGAAATGATTAAGAATATTTATTTTAATGTTTAAAGATGTTTTATGGAGTCTGTAGCAAAATGGTGAGGGCTTTATAAGGGTATAGTATTATGAATAAAAAGGTAAGTCCATTAGGAAATGTTAGCCTAATTTCAAAGATTAGTTTGATGAAACAACTTTTGATAAGATAAATGGTTGACAATAATCGTGCACAGTTAACATTGGATATGTAATTATGAGATTAAGTTGTTGAGCATATTTGGTAGAGTTTAAATTAGTGTTTAGAGTTAGAAAATGAGACTGGATCCTAACTTTGCTTGATTTAACAAAACAATTAGTGGTGAAATTCTAGAGTTATTGTGTGGCTTTGGTTTGGTGTTGGCTTGTCTTAAATGAATCTTAAGAAGTTGAAACAATTTTGGATAAGTGTTTAAGGATAAAAAATTTAAACATAAAATAATAAGATGGTAAATTCTCTCACCAGAGAAAGGCACCCTTGAAGCCACCTTGTTATGAAAAAAAAAAAAGGAAAGAGCTATTCTTCAACCATGTCATTTTAGCACTTATTTATAACTATTACATGACCCTAGGACATTGCTTGTTTTAAATAGAAAAGGATAATTTTGTAGGAAAAATGTTGGATTGACCTTTAAAGAATAGAAAAATTCTAACCTTAGGTTATTAACTAATTTTCCAATCAAACATGCATTTTTTAATGGCAAGTCATACATGGGTCAAACAAAGGGTGCTTTTGATTGCTTGGTCTTCAAATGGGCTCGTGCACTTGCTTAGTTATTTTCTTTTGCATTTAAACTTCTAGAATGATCTTTTCATGTAGAAGAGAAAACCCATTCAACCTTAGAATTTGCATCCAATATTCTAAAAATTTCAAATGATTCTCTTTTATGATTATTATTGATAAAGAGAACCTTAATTTGCACTATATAAATCATGGCTTCTACAATGGGGTTGTTTGAAGATATTTTTAAATCTTGGAGAATCAATTGGAGGTTTAAGGCTTTGGAAAGTTATTACAACTATTAAGCATGCACATGTAGTTGTTTCATATGATGAACTGAGAGTTAGATTGTCAAGTTAATTGTTCTATTTTACATATTTGGTTCTACAGGCTTTATGTGAGCCCATATTTTATTGACATATCATAATTAGATTTTCCTCTATCTACTTACATGTTTTTATTGAAGCATTTTTGAAACTTATTAAAGCCACACATATGAACTCTTCATAGAATGTCATGATAAATGAAAGATAAACAAATTAGGAGGCCTTATGTCATATGCTTATCATATAATAATAAAATGCAAAAATTTCATACCTATCTTACTAATTTTGAAATGATTTGCAGAAGAAAATTGAACCTCCACTCAAATAATTTCTTTGATCACCAACTACTTTGCATTTAGCTTATATTTATAGCCAAAAGATGACACTTGGCTAACTCATTTTAAACAAAATGAAGGAAAATTTGAAGTGGAGAGTTGGGTCTTACCAATCAAAAAAACAAAAGTTCCAATTTTTATCAACTTTGCATTTTTTTTTTTATAATTGAAAATAAATATATTAATGGCTAGCTATGCATGGTTTCAAGGAAGGATTAAAAAGTAATATAAAAATACAAAAAATAAAAATCTCATATAATGAAATTAGCTTATCATGCTCACTTACACCAAGGCTTTTCCACTCATGGGCTTGTGCTTATTTTCAGATTTCTAGCTTGATCTTTTTTCATGTTAAGGAGGCCATCTATTCAAATTTGTAATTGCAATCTATTTTTAAAGGTTCAAATACTTCACTTTTATGATTATGCTTGCTAATGAGCTCTTATTCTACTTAAAAAGTTTATAATATAAATTTATGTGTAATCTCATTATAAATATTTTATTTTTTTAACATGTTTTATTGTTAATATTATGGCTATAATGTTTATAAATTTTGTCTCTTTTGTCTGGTTACTTAATGTTGTGAGCTATAATTGGATAATTGCAATGAAAACTTATGATACAAAAAATTATTATATTTCTAATAAATTTATAATAATGTTGTGGCAGACTTCCGGATTTAAATGCTATATATATATTGGTTTTGATGAATTTCCTTGAGAACAAAATACATAAAAGTGTTCAAATGATCTCTTAACTCTTTATACGCCATAATTTTAATCTCAAGCCTATAAAATATCAATTTACTTTCAAAACATTTTTAATGGAGAATAAAATAGTTCCATTTCAACTCATATCAAAAGAAATAAAACTACTAATCTGATAATTTTATAGACTCCAGGATTCAACTGGCCTTAAATAATTAGTGGACTATTTGACACTTTGCTCTCACAAAACAGAGAAATATTTGCGTACGTAAGACGTACGCAGAGTTGCGTGCATATAAGGTTATTATGAGGGTACAAGTGGGTTATACTTAGGTTATATCCCGTGTAATTCTTCCTGTAACTTAAGTGTAACCTACATGTATCATTCAAATAACTTAATATGTACGCAACTCTGTGTACGTCTTACGTGCGCAAATATTTCCTCACAAACATGAGTTTCACTGATATATTCTGCAAATTAATTTCAGGAATAGAAAAAATAGCATATGATGGAGCCAGATAATCACATCTATTTCAGTTCTGCTGATCATGACTGAATTGTTGGTTACCTGCCGATTCTCACAGGGTTGGTTTTGTAATTTTGCCTTTTAAAAATGAGTAAGTGCTGTGTTCAATCAAACTTTGGCTTTCATATATTTTAAAGCAGTGATTTAAAAAGTACAGATTTGTGTCAGGTGGGCAGTACCATCTCTGGACATAAAAGACTTTGGATTCATGGATATGCTTGCAAGGAAGTCCACAATTCCTTAACGAGGGCGTTGGGCTATATACATTATGTCGGCATGACGTCATTTACCAAACCCCTTTTTTTTATTTTTTATTTTTGAATGATATTATCATAATGAAATATTATATTATACTCCATAACATGGGTCCAAAAATTTAATACATGCTTTTATTTCTCATGTGGAGGTTTTTATAAATTTTTAATTGTTCTTCTTGATTTTATTCAATTTAGAAAGTTATGACAAGAATTATAAATATATATATATATATATATATATATTATTTCAAAAATCATATATCAATTTTCTTATAGTCACTGTACTTTAGCATGGAAAAAATATTAGATCAGTACTACGCGCGTAGAAGTAAAGTATGTAGCCAATTAAATCATGCCACGATGCCCCACGCGATAGGAAAAAAAAGGGCGTAGTAACATAGAGAATATTCCCTCTTGTGTTATTCATGTGTTATTGTGTGTTATTCATGTGTTATTGATGTGTTATTGTGTTATTATAACACCAAGAATATTCTCAGGACACAATAACACATGCATAACACAGAATAAGACCTGAATAACACGGGGAATATTCTCGACAGAGAAAAAAACGGCGCAGTAACACGGGGGAATATTCTCTCCCGTGTTATTCACGTGTTACATTACTCTACGTGCGTAGTACTGATGTAATATTTTTTCTTTAGCATGATAGGTTGAAAAAAGTAAATTTCCATCACAGAAATACTAAACCAAACAAAATTTTGACGATGGTATGAAACACGAAAAAAATTGAAAGTTATCTCAAACAGACTAATACAAAGTATGGTACAAACTATTTAACATGAAATATGATGATATTTATGATATATTCTTACAAAAATTACTTATAAACTCATTCAAGTAATATTCATTTCTTCTTCTAAAATTTTTAAGAAAGTATGATTATCACAATGGAATTACACAATAAAACACTGGATCAATGTCGTTTTGCGCTCATGATATAGTGCTAACCTAACCCTCCTAAACTTGAATTAATTAACACCTTAAAAAGGACATTTTTCTTCTTTGGACGCAAAGGCATGCTAATCTTAATTTTAATTATTTATTGAGTTTCAAATGTAGGTCGGTGCCTTATAATCCCAGAAAATTATTCTGTTAGGACTCCTAACGTAGACAACCATTCAGAGTCAATGAAATCACGATACATGACGGTGACGGAAAAAAAAATAAAAAATTGGTCCGGTAACACTGGGGAATATTCCTTCCGTGTTATTCTGTGTTATTCAGATGTTATTGTATGTTACTCATGTGTTATTGTGTTCTGAGAATATTTCCGGTGTTATAATAACACAATAACACATCAATAATACTTAAATAACACACAATAATATTTGAATAACACGGGATGAATATTTCCTTGTATTACGGAACATATTTTATTTTTTTTCTGTCACCGCCACATGACGTGATTTCATTGGACTCCGAATAGTTCTCTACCACCGGGGTAGGAAACAAATAGCAAAACTGCCAATTCTTATGTCCCTTATTCTTCGGACAACTCCAATTTTAACTGTTTGATTTTTATTTTTTTTGGTCATTTAAAATTAAAACTATTTGGTTTAGGGATAATTAAGTTAAATCATAGCAAATGAACAAGGGATTGACTTCGTAAACTGAAGAACTTAGCTGCAAAATTGGTTGCTTGTACGCAATACTGTGCAATTAAAAAAACTATATGCTGCCTTTAATTTTAGAAATCCATCAATTTATTGACATTGGATATATCCCGAGAGCAAAAAAGCAATCAAATGTGATGGGTTTTATTTAATTTTATGGTTTGATTGGACTTTTAGTCATAAATTTTTATGAATTCTTAAATTGCATTCTTTCTTAAATTTGACAAATATGAGACTTCTAATTTCACAGCGAATAAATAAATAATGTGACGTTTTGAAATGTAATTTTTAATTTACAACGACCAAAACGATATGATTTTAATGATAAAAGAAGTTGGAAAAATTTTTTGTTCGGACTCCTGACATAGCTCTACGTGCGGACTCCAATAATGTGCTATCGTGTGTGCTACGTCGTGGATGTTATTTCAAGGTTGCTTTGAGGTTTTTCAGAGTTATTGAAGAGAAACTCATATATTCTACTTCATTAACTCAGAAATAGCCCAGAAATAACTTTGAAATTACCTCTGTGGTTTCACTTTAATAACCCCGAAATAACACCGCGAAGGTTATTTTGGGGTTGTTGAAGTGGAATACATGTATTTCTCTTTAATAACCCAAAAAACAACTTTGAAATAACATCTACGATACTATTTCAGGGTTATTAAAGTGGAACCACGGAAGTTATTTTGAGGTATTAAAGTGGAACCACAAAAGTTATTTTGGGGTTATTGCAGAGTCAGCGGTTCCACTTTAATATTTTTTTGGTGAGTTCGATATGATACACGTGACGGTATATTACTGGAAGTCCGCACGTAGAATTACAGCCGGAGAGTCCGGACCTAAATTTCTTTCAATGAAGTTGGCCTTTTGATTCGCCTTTGCCGCTAAACTGGACTTCTACAAAAATGGCATTTATCCTTTATCAAATTCATAGTTATGTTATATTACTATTTAATGATCAACAGCTAATCGAGGGTTGTTTTCCCTGCGAAGAATATTGAAAGTGGAAGTCATGTCTATAGAAAAGGAATAAAAATGAATTAAATAACCCAAGCTATTTTATAGCTCATCATTTTTCCTTGAGGACAAAAAAAAAATCAAGTCCCAGAAGACAATTCACCACATTCATCTTGCAGGAGTCTGCATCCTATTAGCAGCCAGCAGCACTAAGGGTCTTAAAGTATAAGCCTTCAATGAGCTATAAAGATGTTGAAGATTGACATAAAAGAAAGAAAAATACTATATAAATAGTGGAAAGTTGGTTGCAAGTAGTCAAGACAAAGTAGAATTTATCCCTATAATTTTTTTGAGGTTTCAATAGACTTGCAAAAGTACCAAAATCAACAAGAAAATACAACAAAATGGTTAACATAGTACTAAAAAACATTAAATACTAACATTAAATGAAATAAAATTTATAAAAAACTTTAAAACTTTTGAAAATATATAAAATGATATTTTAGCTCTTAATGCTCATTTTGAGATATAAATAAGTTGAGGTATAAATAAGTCGATTAACTAAAGGTACCATAGGTACATAATACATGCTGGGGAGCTTTAGTCTTTAAGTATCTCCATTAGGAAATATTAGTTTCATGGAGAGACAGTTCTAAGACTTTATGGTAAGCTCCAACATCTTCTTAAAAGGAAGTTGGTTGTAGAGTTTTGGATAGATTAGACCTTTTCAAAGAACTTCAACTTACATTGAAGAGCTTATTTTTCTTCTAACAAATCACTTGTGAAATTTAGTATCAACCATAAGTGATCATTTTCAATGTGCCAATATTGAAATTTCAAAAGAAAAAAACCACTCAAAAAAAAAAAAAACATTAGAGTTTTTTAATACCATATTTTTTTCATTTAGAACCATTTTCTACGCTCGCTTTATACTTTTTACTATATTGCACCATGTTTTCATGGGATGATCATATGTATATGCATGTCATTCTCAAAGATTTTCATAAAAAAATATTTATTTTTTATTATTTGAAACTTTTTAATCTTTTTATAACATTATGGTGATGCTGCTATGTTTTTATCTTCAATGAATTTCATTTGATTATACTAGTCATATGAATATTCTAAAATATTTTGTGAATGTAGAATTTTTTTGTTAGCCGCATGAATAATTTATATTTATATATATATATATATATATATATATATATATATATATATATATATATATATATTTCATTTGGTAGAGTAATAATTCTTGAATAATTTTTTTTAAGTCTACTACTTTTTTAATTATAGTCAATTTTTTTTTAAAATTTATTCATTTGTCCAAATATATTGAAAATTTCTTTGTAGTGGTTCCCTTTGTTGTGTCAGACCTTTCTAAAAATGCTTGCTTTCTTAGTTGGTTTTTTTTTCTTAATAAAAATATTTAATTATTATTGACCGATTATTTATGTTGCATCATTATCATAAAAAAAAACATTAAAACTAAATGGAAAGATTTTCTTGCATTTTAGCTTTCATTAAAAAAAAATATATTGCTTCTATTCCAACTTCTTAAGATCTTAGTTGCTATTTGAAATTACTTTAGCCATGAATTTTTAACCAATGAGTATTAAGAACTTGCATTTTTTTCCTAAAGTTTTTATACATGAAGAAACTAGCTAATGCTTTCACAAGGTGATAGGCAAAAAGAGTGCAAAAAGTGCTTAGAGTGATAGGAGCTAATGATGTGACATCTTTCATTATTAATAATATTTTAAAGATCATTTACAAAAGGTTTACCTTCTAAATGATATGGTGTTCCTCTTTTTTGGATGATCTAATCAAGTACAATCTCCATTACTAAGGTATTTTATTGTCTTTGAAATGAAATTATGGGTAGACTATGATTTCCTCTAACTCCTGGACTAACTGATATTTTCATAGATGTGAGGCTAGCTCATCATAATTTTTATGGCGAGAAATGATGAACACATATTAATTTTCACCATAGAATGTTTATACTAATTAAATATGAAAATTTACATACAAACCTCAAGGTGGCAATTTTAGTTGAATCAAATGACTTAAAAAATATAAATGAGAGATACCTTATAAGATTGGTTCAATATTTTTTTCTTGGTTAAGAATGAGTCATGTTTTCCAAAATATTGAACAAAATAAAATTATTGATGGCTCTACTTTATAATAAAAGAGATAAGATATAACTATTTTTAATATTTCTAACATTAAGAATCTTCACTACAAGCTATATTGCATTAGCTAAACTATAGATAATGATAATTTATTTAAGGTCTTTCCATTCATGTGTGGAAATCTCTAATTTTAATGTTAAGGAAATTAGATAAAAGTTATGAGGGGAACAACCAAGCTCTAATGTTTTTTCCTTAAGCAAGTTTCGCAAAACCATGAAGAAAGCGAGTCATCCCTTCCAAAGAAAAATAAGATTTATGCTTCCATGATTATCTTAAATTATGGTGAATATTCTAAGGAGTACTGTATATAATCGTTTTAAAAAAGGTATTGATAAAATTATTAAACTATTTAGGGTACATATTCTCAGAAAATTATTAAAATATATCTACATTAATCAAAATCATTTATATTCATCTTTAATTTGATTTTCACTTAAGTATATCATTTATTCATTCTAATTTAAGATTATAAAAAGATGAATTTAAATGTTGATTTATATGCTGGCCCGAGTGAATTGAATATGAATTTTGTGAAATCATACATCTTTAGGATGAATATGATTGATGGAATCATCTTAATACAAAAAAAGTAACGACGACAAGTTTTCTATTTTAATAATTTTGATAGATTGAAGATACCCAAAATAATTTCATAGAAGTGGAAGTTGAGATTTTTCAAGGGGGTTTGTACTTCAAAAATCTAGAAATAGATTATAAATCTCTTATGCAAGATGATAAGAAAAAGTACAATCTCAATTATTGAAATTGAGTGCCTTGTCTAAGGCTAATGTTAACGCTTAAATAACATCTTCAAAGACTATAAATGGATTAAAAAAGTCTTTGAATTTTAATTTCATGATTCAAAACCACATTAAAAAGGCTTGTAATTTTAATTTAGTATGAAGGTAGACATGGAGCTTTAAATTTCTTAAGAAGATTTTATTCAATATTTTTGGAAGGGATTTCCATCTCATACAATATAAGACTAGAGCCAATGTTGGTGCATTATGCCCTAGCCAAGAATCTTAGTATGCTTGACCATGTTTAAAAGAAGACAAGAAAAGTTAGCCAAGCTTGAAGACGTAGATGCATGTGAATATATATATAGGGTATAATATATATAAAAAGAATGCCATCACGCTCGGTGTCGTTGTTCCCTCTAAGGATCCCGCAACCATGGTTACCATTCCATTGAAGGGTGTGTGTCTAAGTGCATCTCCTTCTGTTCTTTCTGGTTATTTAAAATGGAAAGGTTGTCCTTTGCTGATGTAGTAATGCATAATGGGGGTTCACTCGGTTTGGATCCAAAATCTCTGGTTTTTCCACAAGGGTTTCAAGGAACCTATGGAGAAAATGGGGACTGCAACTTCTTAAGAATGGTTGGACATAACGGTAGGAAACCAACTTTGTTTCTTTTTTATTTAAACAACTTCATTTTTTTTTAAATAATGTAAGTTCACTTTAGTGGGTAAATTTATGTTGGGCCATCAAAAAATGGAATTGATTAGGAAGTCCTTTGATAGCTTAAAGTTGTTTGGAGAATGGAAAGTTGGTTTATTTTATGGGAGGCATGTGATGATCCATCTTAGCAAGGAGGAGGAATATGCTAGAATTTTCTCAATGAAATGTATGAAGATTGAAGGCAAATTCATGAAGTATCTTAAGTGGTCCATTGATTTTGATCCACGTCAGGAACCACCTATAGTACTCATCTAGTTCAGATTTTCAGGGCTCGAGTTACATTTATTCAACCATAAATACTCTTTTCTCTTAGAACAATGCTTAGAAGACCTATGAAATTAGATATCCTTAAACTCAACCTCATTAGGACATCAACTGCTAGAATCTTAGTGGAGAGGGACATCATTTTGCGTGAAATAAATGAAGTCTGGATTGGATCAACACATAATGGGCATTGACAGCAAGTCATCACGGAACAAATGCCTTATGAATTGTAAGATGTTTGGACATTCTATGGAGAATTGTTATAGGCTCCATCCTAAGGAGAAAAATCCTCCCCCAAATCATATATATAATAAAGAAACACAATGCAAAACTAATAAAGAAAAGGAGTTTATTTACAATGTAAATCATTGTGAGTAGTTTGAAAATCCTCTTCTAAAAGTTGGTGAAGAATCAACAATAAATGATGTTGTAATGATAATGGAACCAACCACAGAACAGGAGGAAGTTGACAATGAAGAATTCAATAATACAGAACAAAGCAGACAAAGAACAGTTGAGAAGTCCCTATTGCGATTGTCTATCCACAATGTGAAGAAGAACTGGTGATTCAGGTTGAGGATACTCTTCTCCCTAAGACCAGGAATGTGTTAGAAGAAGAATGGAATGTTCAGAATTCAAGAAGAAAGAAGAGGGGAAACCATAAACTTAGGAATCTTCAGGAAGAAAACATTATAGTAACGGATGGTAGTTCATTAAATAACAGATCTACATCTCTCTCCAGACTCGCAAGGGAAGGGAAATACTCTTACCATGATTAATTTTTTGGGTTGGAACATCAGGGGGATTGCTAATACGGGTTCCCTTGATAGACTGCTTAATCTGAATAGGATGTATATGTTTTGGTATTTTGCTATTATTGAACCTCTAGTGTCAAAAAACATTGAGTGAATCATGAGAAAATTCAGTGGCTTTCAGTTTTACTCTAATGTCAACAATAAGATCTGAGTATTATGTAGAAAGGAGGCGATTTGGAAAGTTCTAATTGATCACCCACAATTCGTGCACATAAAGTTTCAGTTGGAGGATCTGGAATGCCAATCTACTTTTGTGCATGTTGGTTTTATTAAAAGTTATAATGGAATTATGGTGTCAAATGATTGATATCAAATCTAACATGGTGGGAAGCTTGATTATTGGTGGTGACTTCAATATAATTATTGATTCAACAAAAAATAGGGGAGATAGAACTGTAGATTCTAACATCATGTCTGAGTTTAGAGATACTCTTGTTAAGGCAAGTTTTTTTGATTTGGGGTACCATGAATCTCCATTCACATGGCCTAAAGGCAAAACTTTTTAGAGGTTGGATAGGCTACTGGCCAACCAATGTTGGTTGAACACTTTTCATTACACAACTATTAGAAATTTGTGAATGACTGGGTCAGGTCATCGATCACTCCTACTATCTATTACTGCTCAAGAAAGAAGACATAAATCTACCTTTAGATATCTTAATGTATGGTACAAGAACACTAATTTTATGTGATGCATCCAAATGGCTTGGAAGACTGTTGAATTTAGGAATCACTGGCATAAGCTCAAGTTATTGCATAAGAATGTCTCTAAGGCATTAAAAAGATTGAATTAAGAAACTTTTGGAGACCTCAGAACAAAAGTTATTCAGGCAAAAATAGAAGTGATTGTACTTGAAGAGGCAATTAGTGTGGGAAATGCGGAAGAAGCTAGACTTGATATGCACAATGCTAAACTTTTTCAGGCTATCAATTGAGAGGAAGATTTCCTTAGACGAAAACCTAATGCCCTAAAATTTACTAATAGGGAGAGAAATACTAAGTTTTTTTATGCCTGCATCAAATAAAGAAGGAAAATGAATGTCATTTTAGAATAGAGAATGAGGAGGGTAACTGGAATGAACAGTCTGAGCATCTCATAAAAAGTGGCATCAATTATTTCAAACATATTTTCAAACCACCCCCGAATGTTTTAGTTGCTATCAATTCTTCATTATTTGCTGACTGCCACTCATTAACCGGAACTCTAACACTAAACACTCCACCTTTGAAGGGCAGCTGGTCCAATCGGCTTTATTGCAGACTTTTATAAAGTGTTGGGGAACTATTAAGAATGAGGTTGTTTCAGCTATCCAAAGTTTTTTCCTTGGAGTGGACCCTCCAAAGTATTTTACCACCTCTTCTATAATTTTAATCCCTAATGATAAATCTAGAACAAAGTGGGAAGACTTCAGACCAAAATTTTGACCACTATAGTCTCCAAAATCATAAGTAAGGTAGTTGTCACAAGATCGCGACCCCTCGTCTTTCTACCCTCATATCCTCTAATCAGGGATCATTTTGTAAAGGTAGAGGTATCACTGACAATATCTTGCTTGCTCGAGAGCTCTTTTCTGATCTGGACAAGCCTGTAGAGGGGGTTATCCGGTGTTGAAGTTGGATTTAAGGATAACATATGACATTATAAGCTAGAGCTTTATTATTGACACACTCAAGGCAAGAGGCTACAAGGTGGACTTCTGCAATTTAATTAAGAGATGGCCGACTGTAAATCAATACACACTACTGATTAATGGATAGGAAAATAACTTCTTCAATTCCTCTAGAGGCATCAAGTAAAGAGACCCCTTGTCTCCACCATATTTATGTTGGCATTGACTACTTCTTCAACGTGATGAATAAGAATCATATGTTATATCCTTATATCTAATATTCTCATAGGTCCAAATGTTTGGTTAGCCAACTTGCCTATGTGGATGATGTTATTGTATTCACTAATGCTAGAAAACTTGTTGTTAAAAAAACCTATGCCATCCTTATTTATGCACTTACAAGTGGTTTCAAGGATGCAATTCAATAAGCAAAAAAGTTAGCTAATCACAACCGGTAAAGTATCTTGTATTACAAAAATGTTAATTAAGGATTACACAACATTCAATTGGGTTGACCTACCATTAGACTATTTGGGCATGCAAATGATGAAATGCAAAAGGAAACATACCCAATTTGATGATATTTTTGAAAAAATTCATAAGAAAATTAACTGCTCAACCACCTTATTTCTTTATAATGATGGAAAAATAACTCTCCTAAAAATTATTCTAACATCTCTACCCCTATACATCAATTAAATGTTGAAAATGAAGACTAGCTCTTTAAGTATGTTAGAAAGTAGCATGAATAATTTTTTGTGGACTGGGCAAAACAAACAATTACATTGGACTTCAAGTATGCAAACCCATCTCCCGGGCAGCTTGGTTTCTAAAATTTTCAACACCTCAATGAAATAAATTTCATGAAAAATAGGATTAGAGTCTAGTTTTCATAATCTTTATAGTTTATCTACATGATTGAAAAATATTGCAAGGGAACTCACCCATCAAGAGTCCAAAGAAGGATTTGTGATTCCAAAACTTGGAGCAATATGCAAAAGGGTAGGAGCAAGGTTGAAAATCTGTTTGTTTGAGACATTTGTGAAGGTAAGGTAGATTTTTGGTTGTATAACTATTTGGTGGATGACAGTCTTTCTGAGTGCTAAAGGGTTATGGAGTCCATCTTAGCTGCAGACCATTGAAAAGACAACTAATGGGATTTGGAGAAACTATACTGTTTGGCGGGTTATACTCTTCCTACTAACATTATTAAGATTCCCATTAATAGTAAGATAAAGGATAAAATAATCACCAAAAACCCATCACACTTTTCCCTTACCAAATACATTTATCAAGGCAATTATACGTTGGTCGAGGTTGAATAAGGCAAGGTTTTGTGGAATAAGTTTCTATCTACTTCCATGTTCTTTTTCCAGAGAGTTTTTCAAAAGTTGCTCCTTGTTGATGATATATTAAAACTAAAAGGTCTTAAGCACCATTCAAGTTGTCTATTGTACAAGAAGAAAGAGGAAAGTGTAACTCATTTGTTCTTTGAGTGCAAGTTTTGTACTGAGGTTCAGAAGAAAGTATGTCTCATTATTCAGGTTCATCAATTGAAGCAGAATTAGAATGGTTTATTGAGCTGTTGAAGATATTGGAAGACTCTAAACCAGAGAATTATTACTTTTCTCACCATTTGGATCTTATGGATGGCCAGAAATATTGTGAAACAACAGGAAAAATCTGTTAGTGTGAATGAGGTTGTCTCAAACACAATGACATACATCTTCAAGCTGATTGAATACACTGACTACCCTGATTGTGTAGGTTTGGTTCTATATGAGGTCCCCCTGCTGATCATAGTAAACAGTGTCTAGTGCAGAAGGTTTTCTCGAGAAAACCTCTTTCCTCTTGGATCAAGGTCAATATTGATGGCAGTTTAAGGGAATGGTGCTACCGGAGTTGGTGAAGTCTTTAGAGATGGGCTGAGCCATTGTCTACCTTTTTTCATAGTCCCCCAACATGCCTGAAAATGCATTGGAAGCTGAAGTTGAAGCTTTTTGGAAGGCTGTTTTGATTGTAATAAATCTTAAACGGAGTGCACTTCATGTGGAACTTGATTCCCTCTCATTGGTTCAAATGTTGAATAGGCAAACCACAACTCTTTCAAAACTCATCACCTGGATTAAGAAGATTATAAAGGCTATTATCAACTTCTATGTCATCTAGAGCTACATCCCTAGAGAAGGCGACCAACCCGCAGAATGACTTGCTAAAGTAGGCATTTCTTGTAAGTCTGTCACCCTTAGCACTTCTCCTCCTTCTGTTTTCAGATCCTTACTAAATGGAGATGCTTTAGATCTCTCTTTTACCAGCTACAAAATTTTGTTTGCTGGCTTTTAATTTTAAAAATGCTAATTAATGTTTTAATTTTGTTATGTAGGAGAAATTAAGGAAGCTCCTAAAGAGATAAGGCGAGATGGGCAGCCAGACCTCGCCAGTTGCCAGTAGTAGTGGTAGCCATTCTATCACTACTTAGTCCAATTTTAAGCTGTGAACACAGGCAGTGAGAAAAAAAGAAGGGGAGGGTGTTCGACCTGAGTGCAAAAAGGGGATAACATTTGAGCCCGAGCACTCTCGTGCAGCTGGGATTGCCCTAGTTCGTTACAAGCTCAGTATGAGGAGCTTGTCTGACGGGTCATGACGATAAATGAAGAACTCTAATAGATGTGTGAAGGCTCGAAGATGTTCTAGCATGCCTGACAGAGAGTTTTGATCGCCATGGCAAGTGACATATGAGTTCTGTTGAGGAGGAGGAGGAGCATCAGGATTAGGCTTTTTTTTTTATTTCTTTGTTGATGTTCCCTCGCCTTAAGGTCTTTTTGTATGTTTTTTCATTACTGTATTTTCCTTGTTGATCTAATGGTGAACCTAACTTTGAACATTTCTATTCAAATATCGTTAATCTAATTTAGTATCATTATTTAGATATTTTGGTGATTTATTTTATTAGTTCCTAGAATAGATAAATGTCATATTATGTTGCTTGTGTTTGTTATGTGCAAATATGTTAAAATCTAATCATTTTGTTGTATTTTTTGCTACTTACAGATCTGCATCAAAATATTTCGACGCTAAATTAAAAATATTCCATTCGATACCTGGCCATGCAAATTCAACGCTATTTGTTGAAATAACATTGGAATTGGCCGATGCTAATTAATGTTGATTCTGGTGGACGATAATTAGCATAAGATGATTCAGTTGCTAAAATTACGTTTGCTTAGCATCAATCAATTTTTTGACTTAAATTCACAGTGACAAAATCTTCCGACGTTTATTCCAACGTTAAAAAATAGCCGACGCAAAATCGATTTGCAACGCCCATTTTTAATGTCGTAATTTTTTAGATGCTAAACTCAAATAGTCGAAAATAAGTCAGTTGGCGTTTGAAATGTCCTACGCTAATCTAGTAATTTCTTGTATTGAGTTAGGCTAAATCCTAAAAGAGGGCCGCTCTTGGCAAAGTAAACTCCCGGACTTCGTAAATCTGGATTTCACTAATCTGGCTTATAAAACCAAGATTTACTAAATCTTAAAAATTGATAGATTTATATGAATTGACTTCACCAACTGCCCAACAGTTTTGGAGATTTAACCCATTCCATATTTAATAAATCTGGATTTATAAGATTTAAGTAAATCCTAGTTATTTAAATTTCATCTATTGTCGAGCAGTATCTTAACACAGAAATTAGTGAAATCCAGATTTATCCAAATCGTCGAAATCTATAAAATCCAACACTAATGTCATTCTAATAACATTTTAGATTTTCCTAAGGTTTACCCTAAACCCTTTACACTTGCAGACAAAATGCAAAACAAAAATATCCATGAAAAGGTTGGTGATCTTGCTAGGAGAGTAGACTTTTTAGATTCGACTTATATTAAGAAAGGTAGAGATAAACCTAAAAGGACTTGGTCATGTTAACCTAACATCAACATAAGAAATTTATATACATAGGCACATCTCATATCTAAACAAGCGAATTGAAGAGAAAGAATGGTGAGAGCAAGCTTACCTTCCTCATTGGTTTCAGCAAAGATGAAGGATGGTGCGAGCCAGCTTACCTTCCTCACTGGTTACAAGTACAAGCAAAGCGGAATGATGAGAGTTTTGGTGTTCGCTGTCAACCACAATCCCACCTTTGTCTTCCTAGCTAGCTTGAATGGCGACTGCATCAGGAGTTAATTGATTTTTTAGGTGAAACTGGAACAGTAAGATTGAGAGAAGTTTAGAACTGGAGAAGAGGAAGAATGACGCGAACAAGCATACATGGTAAGAGCAAAGCGGAAGGATTAAAAATATGAGAGTTTCTCTGATCTCTATAAGCCACAATCCCCTCATTAAAAAAATGTCGACGCAATATATTTGTATCGCACATTGCATCGAACATTTACTAATGCATAATACTCGCTTAATAGTGTCGGTCTTAGTCTCGTTAGATATTTTAACATGCCTAACAAAGTATTGTAGATCGTCAAGCCAAGCAACCTATGAGTTCTATGGATGAAAAGGAGGAAGAGAAGATTGATGATGTTCCTTGTCCTAGGAGTTTGTATTTTTATTTGTTAGCATTTGAACATATATTACGTGTTTTGATATGAACTTTCACAATATTAGATTAATATTTGTTACATTATATATATGTTTTTTGTACTTGTTTTTGATATAGATTCAGAGTTGTGATGATAGATAAGTAAATTATTATGCTATTCGTATTTGTTTTATGCAAGTTGTGAAAATCTTATCATTATTATACATTTTTTTATTTGCTACAAGTTTGCATCAGAATTGTGTTAGAAATTCCGATGCAATTCCCTGTTCAACACAGTTCGATGCTAATTACGATTCAAATTTGCGTCTGCAAGCTAGCACTCGATGCATAATCCACCGTTAAAAGTTGTCATTGCACAACGTCGAAGCTAACCACAAACTTGACGGACGCTAACTCCGACACAAGAGATTTGAGTCAGATATGATCGAGGCTAATTGTATCACAGACCCTGATTTAATGTCGATTATATGTTCGATGCAAATTTGACTCTTACCCTATTTAGCATCAGACTTTCCCTATATTAATGTCGGATTTGTCCGACACTAATTGTCATAATTCATATAATTTTTTTTTTGAACATGTCATTATCATAGTACTCTCAAAATTAAGTGACCCTACACTTGCTGGATGTATATCATCAAACCACTCTTTTTTAATTAAAAATACTCAAAATTCATATATTATATTATTTGATTCTCCAATAAAGTAAAGAAGATTTTTAATCATGTTCCTAGTGCTTTAATTGAGCTCATTTATGATCCAAACCAACCATTTTTGGTGTCCTAAATTATACTCATTGAGTAATTTTATTGAAAGAGAAGTTGCTAAAATTGAACAACCAATAACCATGGAGTCAATCTTAAAACTACTTTCATCAAATATTGTGTG
>NEWO01000032.1:909980-968670 GCA_003013225.1 Phalaenopsis aphrodite | reverse complement strand
AAAAAAAATATTTGAGAGAATTTAATTATAAATGCATGCACATCACATGCACAAATCTTGAACTTACTTTAACTCATGCTTTCTTAATTAAAAACTTAAATCATAGGCCAGCGAAATAAGATGGTTTGCATATGAAAGCTTATTTTATGGGAAAAAATTTATGTACGTAAGACGTACGCAGCGCTGCGTACGTCAGTAACCTACAAATACGTTATAGGGAGAGTATTGAGGGATTATATCTGCGTTATACCTCATGTAACATCCTTGTAACCTACTGTAACTTACAAATATATGAAAACAGAAGCACGAAACTTACTAGAACGTACAGTTAGGTTACAAGGGGTATAACACGGTTATAACCTCCCAATACCCTCTCCGTAAACTACTGACGTACACAGCTCTACGTACGTCTTATGTACGAGCAAATTTTTTCTTATTTTATGGGAACAATGCCAAATAAAAATTTATTCACTTATACGAAACAACAAAATTCTTTCACATCATATAAGTAAGGTCTCAAATTCAAGACAGATGCGCTAAGAATTGAGAAGATCTTTTGCTTGCTCCAAGATGAAAAAACAAAAGAAAAAAAAAACAAAAGAAAAAAAACAAACAAATCCTTCATTTTGCCACTTTTGGATTTAACTTAGTCACCAACATTGAATTCACTATCTGAAATCTAACCCCTGCTTTTTTTATCATTTTCATCACGATAAGCTTTTGTCTGGATGCCGGACGCCGGACATAAATTTACGTCTGATGTCCGCACACAATAAAAACTCGTTCACCACACTGTTATTTTCTGTTTTGCCGTAAATAATTAAAATATATAGCTGAAAAAGACCGTCCTAAGGTTAATTCTAGTTTAAGTTTTATATGGCAGTCTGAAAGAACGAACTCAACTCAAGCTGGCAAGTGAGACATCCACCTCAGCTTATATATCTTGGCTTAACATGCACCAGCAAGGTAAGTGGAGATGACGAAAGAAGTGATGAAATGGTGGAGTAAGAATGCAACAAAGGAGAAGTGGAGAACACCCTCTGAAAATTAAAATATAAAATATACAAAAAAAGAAAAACAAGCGAGCAAATAAAGTCATAAAGAAAACAATAATCATCAATTTAGAGGCTACCAAGGTCTGTGTGAGGCAGCTTATTTGGTGCGATGATGTTTTGAAAACGCACCTGACTTATTTGGATAAACTATTTTTTGCACATGTCCAGGTACGGTGACTGCTTTCTGGCAGCGATCTGGCTTTTTCAAAAAAATAAAAATTTGTAATAGTCACTGCACCTAGCTTATCAACAAATTATTCAATAAATTGCAGCTGTTCCAAACAGATCATAATCATATTCTCTTGTGTTAGTCCATCATTAACATCAAACATCGCCTTCAACATTCACACATTACACAAGTCATGCCTCATGACTCCTTTTAGTTCCCAGGCACCTTTCAAAAAGAAGGTAGGAGGGATATAAATATAAATATAACAATAAAAATAAATAAATAAATGAAAGAAGAATAAGGAAATTGGAGATGTTCATATGAATAAATATAACAGGGAGTGGGTGAGGGGTTGGTGGAGTGTCTTTAGTATTCCATAGGAAAGCCTGAGAAGATATGGGGAGGCAGCCATGCTGTGACAAGCTTAAGGTGAAGAAGGGTCCATGGACGGCTGAGGAGGACAAGAAGCTTGTTGCCTTTATCCTTAGCAATGGCCATTGTTGTTGGAGGGCTGTGCCGAAGCTCGCCGGCCTCTTGCGCTGCGGGAAGAGCTGCCGTCTTCGGTGGACTAACTATCTCCGCCCCGACCTCAAGCGAGGCCTTCTCACCGACGCCGAAGAGAAGCTTGTCATAGACCTTCATGCTAGTCTTGGCAATAGGTATGTTGATCAAGGTGAATGATTTATAGTTAAATTGACTTGTAAAATGATATGCTTTAGATTCTCAATTCTCTAGTGATTACGAAGAGATTTATGTATTGGTTGAAATGATTTTAATTAGATTATCATGAGGTTCTTTTAGATATAACTATGATAGTGTGGATGAAAGAAGTTGATTAAAAAATGTGCTACTGGATATTATAGATTAGTTCCTTATGCTGATATTTGACAGCTTCATATAGTCTTAATCATCATAATTAAGCTTTATACTGTCTAGAATATTCCTATTCATATAAATATATATATATATATATAGCTTAAAAAATAAAATTCGAAGGTAAAATATTTTAAATAGAAACATAAATCAATATTAGGAACTAATTTTTATCCTCAATAAGAAATTTAATTCTATTTTAATTTTGATTATTTATCTTTATTGCTTCATGTATTTAATTTGGGAAGATTTACATGCATACTACTTAATTCCTATGTATTTGCATGTCTATCACCTACTATGGATGAAAAGGGGTATTGGTTGAATTTCTCTTCTTATTCTTGCATAAAATATATCAAAATATGCTTATCCTATCATCATTTCTACTTGTTCCGATGCCAATTTACAAATTAAGTTTCATATGCATTCAAAGCAATAAATAATTACCAACTCTGATACCAAATGGAAATAAATGAAAAATGCAATAAAGACAAATGCTTAGATATGTATCCATCCAGGCATATACGCACCAAATTCATTTAATAAAGTTTTCATGTCGCAATCATGATGAAATTGGTGTCATCTGGCGTAGGTGGTCCAAAATTGCATCAAGACTTCCAGGAAGAACTGATAATGAAATAAAGAATCACTGGAACACTCATATAAAAAAAAAGCTTCTAAAGATGGGAATTGATCCGGTCACCCATAAGCTCCTTCATGATCAAACGAGCTCGACGGCGGCAGCGTCGTCGCCGAATTCGACGGTGACAGATGATGATAAATTCAGCAAAAAACATGAATCTTTTGATCCGAAGGATGGCATCAACCAAGTTTCACAGGAAGAGAATGCTAACCCACAACAAAGCTTTTTGAATACTATGAACAGAGATGAACAAGTGATAGGTTGTTTGTGGGATGATGACATGCCCTTCATTGAAAAGCTATGGAGTTCTCCTATGAGTATTGAAGAATGGCTACTTGATTACCAAGACTTTGGCATTGGAGATTTGGAGCTGGAGAGGGTGGAAAGAGGTGGGCTTGCTGATGAACAAATTAAACTGAACTAGGCTAAAATAAGCTGAGGATTGGGTGGAGGGAGCCCAAGCTCTTTGCTTATGAAGTCTTGTTTTAATTGTAAAGTGTGTCTGCCTTTTTTGGGGTGGATAATCATGTTTTGAGCCCCTAGTTTTATATAGTCATTGTCATGATGAATATATAAAGTTCCGTATGAATAAGTTGCATGAAGCACCTATCTTAAAAGAAGAGGTGGGATTCATGGGACAAGAACTGTAAAAAGATGCCAAGTGTTATTGTTGTTAAGTGAAAAATTGTATGTCAACAGTGTAAATAATAAGTACTACTTGTATAAATATATGTGTCACAGCTAGTGTTGTGTTTTAATGACTAATAGCTAATTAAAACTTGATTTGAAGAACTCGTTTGATTCTAATTTTTGAAGGTGAAGACATATTAGTAGTACTAAAAGGGCCTATCTAACTAATTTGATGGGATGATAACTTGATGAGTGGTATTAGATGCAAGCCCTTAATTTTTTTCCTTTTAAGGTGGGGAAAATATATGAGACAATAAATTTTGAAACTTATATCAATGAATTTTTTTTTGTTAGAATTCTATAAAATCTTGTTCATGAGGCACAATTTTTATTTTGATGTTTAAGAATTTGTTTGATTTTTTTAAAATAAAGGGTGGGAAACTCTAATTAAAAATTATTTAATTTTTATATCAATATAAGCTTTGTTATGTTTTATATGATAGAGGGGAACATTTTCACATTGGCTTGTAGCTATAAAAATATTATTGGTGAGTATTTCCCTTTAGCATAAAATTTTAGCCTCATGAATGTACAACTAAGAGTGCATTTCCCTCAATATGAGATTCTTGTTTTCATTATTCTAACAAATGTATTGGAATCAATGGGTTGCATATTTCATGGGCCATGGAGGTTTCAGTCATGGTTGTATAAGCTTCATGAGTAGGTGAGTGTTAAGGAAGACAAATTGGCAAGAGAATTAACGAGCTAGATTTGACCAAACATTAATTTGTTATTCTCATTTTTCTTTAGCATATGATAGTGTATGTGTGCTTAGTAGGTGTGATTAAGGACTTAGGGAGGATCAAATATTGCAAATTTTGACCATGACCAAAATTGGACATGACACTAGGACCAAAACTAGACCCGACACCAAGATCAAAACTGGACCTGACACTGAAAAAATCGAGTGCTAAGGCTCCACTATGCGTAGAAGTAGCGCCTTGGTGCAGCTATTGCGATGCCTAGGCGCTGCTCCCACCTGCTCGACAAAATGCCCAAATCGGCCTTATTTTGGTCATTTTCACAAAACCTCCTCCTCGATTCTTCTTAAATGACTGAGAGATGATACTTAGGGCTTCGCTTTTTCTTCCATTTATAATCAGTCCTTAGAGCTTTGGTGAGTGGAAATCACTTCCATAAAGTAAAATCTGCTCCCTAAGCTTGTTCTTTTAATGTTCATCTGGGAATTTTTGGAGGAGACAGTAAAAGTTGCGAAATTTTACAGAGAATTTGATTAAGCTCATAACTTGCATTTTGTATGCATTCACATCATTTATTAGATTTATTCCTTTGCATTTTTATCATTGCTACTTTTCTATGGCTCCTAAATGAAAGGTGGAAAATCCAAATCAACTTCATTCATTTTGTACACTTCCACATCAGTTCTTAGCTTTATTCCTTTGCATATTCAATGTTGCTACTTTTCTATGGCTTACAAAATGAAAGGTGGAAAATCCAAATCAACTTCATACAACAAAAAGAAGTTTGTAAGCTCCAAAGCTCAGGAGCGTTACAACGATTCCTTAGTGTCTAAGAAGTTGATTGCAGCGAGGGGATTCATTAGCCAGGGGGTCAGGTGGAAAGTATGATTATTAGGATAGACTGTGAGAATTTTTGCTATACTACCACTGTAGAGGTGATTTTTGTACTTAGAGAATTTTGTGCCAACCTCCCTGAGGCTTCTGATGATTTAGTATTTGTGGGGAGAAATAGGTGGATATCTCCCCTTTATGCATTAATGTGTTATTCTCGTTGGGAGATTTCCTTGGGAGTTTTTACTGCAACTTCACCCTAACTAATTCTAAATTAGATGAGATCATTCGATTTCTGACCAATGGAGAAGGGGTTTGGAAGGTGAGGAATGGTCATAAGGTGAATGCATTAGTTTTCTTCGTCTAAATTGAATGCACCTTCCAAAGCTTGCATTACTTCATTTTGGCCTAGCTCCTACCCTCCACCAATTTGAGTGAGGTTATAAGAGAGAGAGAGAGAGAGAGAGAGAGCTACTCTCAACTATTGCATCCAGACTATGAAATTGATTGATATAGAAGCTCTGATCTATCACTCTATTATCAATGTTACAAAGGGAGGGTCAACTTTAGGGTAGGACATCCTTCCACTATTTCTGTCATTTGTCAGTAGTCTGGTGTTACTTTTGAGGGATGGGAACAATTATTGCATCCATTGAAAGCCAGTGCCGAGGCTAACGTTAATTTATGTGGTAAGCATGTTATTTTGGGGTGTAGAGCGAGTTCTTCTCAGCCTTCCACATCTTATTCTCAACCTCAACCTTCCACTAACATAGCTTCCTTGTCAGAGAAATTGAAGATGATGGAGGATGACATCTCCATTATTCAGACAGAAGTTTATGATATTACTAACCATTTGACACATATGGATTGATAGAATAAATGTCAATATGATCATGACGTCAGTTTTCAGGTTGTTCAAGTGGAAATGTATAGAAGGAATAGTAGGTCGATGGGGACAACTCAGTGGAGTTCTCAGTTTATCCTCCTTATTAGATATATGAACACAGTCGGTCAATGTACAAGAATGAGGGGGGAAAGAAGAAGAAGAAGATGATGATGATGATGAGGATAGGGAGGATTTATTTTCATTTTCTCTATGTGGATGTACTAGACTATACTTATATTTGCTACTGCTGCTATTGCACTCTCTTCATTAGTTTATAATTTGTTGATGTGGGCTAGTTTTTATATATCTGTTGTAATATGCAAACCTTTTATGGTATAGTTTCAGTTTAATCCTGCTTATATGTGATTTACTTGCTACTGCATATATATATATTTGCCCTGCTTATACCGGTCAATTTTGTTGATAGCACGTGTTAGACGGTATTTTTGTGTTATTTTCTCCCTACTTATATTCATGTTTTACATCGTTTAATATGTTGAAAATTAAGTTTAAGGGAGGGGGGGTGGAGAAAAATCTTTTAAAACCTTAAATTTATTTGTCCTCAGTAACCTATATTTAAATTATTATATTTTAAAAGGGATTTGAGGTACGTGGTCTCAACTTCGAATTACTGCAATTTTGAAAAAGGAAAGACATAGTATTTTTTATTTTAAATTCTATGTAATTGAGACTAGACTAGTGTTAAGTTAAATTATAGTAAAATATTGGAAAAAAGGTTTCACTGTTCATTTTTGAAAAAGAGTTATATATTTGTAAGACTAGGTATCCTTTGATATACACTTTATATGAATTGAGCTTCTTTTAAAATCATATTTCAAAATTGTAAAAGTAAAGGAATGTGAATTCAAAACTATTAAAGACCTATCTAGATATAGTAATTCTATTAAAATTATGCTAAGGATTGAAATGCACATAAAAAAAAATTGAGTGAGGAGAAGCTTAAGGATAAGCCTAAAAAAAAATTGGTTTCACTAGATTTTCTTAAAATTGAAGCAACGTTACCTTCCTAAGCTACTTGTATGTAAGATGTACTAGTAAGTCTTTTTAAATGGAGAACTTAAATTCTTTTTTATTTCCACCATCTAAGGTTCCTTAGTTAATAATTATTAATTGTTTTTTAAAAGTAAATAGGAAATCAGGTTTTCATAGTTGGAAGAAAGGTTTTCTCATACACTAGGATTAGACTTGTTTACTAAAATTATTCAAAAACTACACTGAATTTTTTTATGCAAAATTGTTGTTAATTTTAATAAAACCCACTTCCTAAAATTAAATAAATTTTGTATTAATATTCTAGTGTTGCTTGAGGACAAATAGTGTTTAAGTTTGGGGAATTTTGATGTTTAGAAAAGAAAGCTTGATTTTCTTTATATTTTGCACATTTTTATGGATGAAATTACACTTTAAAAGTAGATACTTTTATATTTTTCTTGCAGCTACAACAAGTATTAGAAGTAGAGCAAAGTGGGGAATAAATGGAGTAAAGTGAAGGTGATTTAGAGCAAAGGAGGACCCAAGTAACTGATGCCTTAGCACCATATTTTTTTAGCACTTAGGCGCCATTCCCACCCTGGGAACCTGAGAGGCTGGCGCACAGTGGACGCCAAGGCGCCACTACACTAATGCCTTGGCACCAAATTTTTGGGCGCCTATGCGCTCATATAAAAACTGACAGACAGAGAGCCTGACGCCTAGGTGGTAGAAACTGCATGGGAGTTTTCAACAGTTCCTTTACACGATTTGAGAAGTTATTCAGCCTAGGAGAGGAGATTTTATGGAGACTTTGGAAATCCTTCTAGAGGAGAACGAAATGATATCTAAGAGCTTTTGCTGGAGGATAGAGTAGGAGAGCGTTTATGAGGGAATTGGAGAGAATTTCAAATGTAAAGTGAGGAGAAGCTTGAGGAGAGCAGCAAGAGGACTAGGAGAGTCTTGGGGAAGCATTCTCAGCACTTTGTAAAGAGGGAAAACTAAGTATTGCATACTCTTGTTATTGTATTTTTGTAAAACATAATTATATAGTGGATTTAGTTGTTTTCAAAGAAGCTTTGTGGTGTGTTCTCAATGCATTTTGAGTAGTCTTTTTACCTTTTCTCTCGTAGTGATTAAGTAAGAAGTGTATGAATAAAAGAATACTTTTAAAATTGTTTTTAAATATATAATATGATGAGTAACCTTCAAGTATTCATTTACATTTCATTTTGGTCATGTGATTAGTTAAGATGTGTTGTGACTCATAATGACTCGGGAGAGCTATGGAAGAACAACTAGGTTATTCACAATGATCTATTGAGTATGGTGAAGTACTTTGTAGGGAGATACAAATGTTAGGAAATAACGTTTTATGGGTTCAAATTGAGGTTTAAGGAATTAAAACCAATTTAATCAATCTTCTTTATACACTCGGGAGAGGGTAAAGAGGAGAGTTGCTCATAGTTGTCACTAACCTCATTCACAATTTGCTTTTTTTCATTTCCTTCACTCAACTTAGATCATTAAAAAAAGGAAGGTAGCTTTACAACTTGATTCTAACCAATCTAAATATATAAATAGAATTTCAGTATGAGTAAACTTTTAAGAATTGTTTGTAATTCAGTAAGACTAGTTAACACAACTTTAAACTAATTTTACTTCCAAGATACGAATAAATTTAGTATGGTAGAACTTTTCCTAAAACTTAAACACCTTGCTCCCTGTGGGTTTTATAAACTGGACTCAAAAGTCCTATATTACAAAAGTGATACGTACACTTGCATAAGGCCTCAGATTGCAAGTGTACCTAAACTTAAGTTTGGACCGCATCACATATAATTTCTACAATTTGAATAAAATTTCACTAGAATTCAAAATCTTAAATTTTCAATGATTTCAATATATCTTATGATAATACTAATAAATACATTTGATCTAGAAGAAACAAAATAGTGTCATAATATAGAAACATGAATACTCACCTTGATGATGGACGATATGCTTGCTCTTGCATTACTTTTATCAAGCTATCACTGATGAAATATAAAATATTCAATTATCACTTACCTAATTATGTTTTAATTTAATTATCAATTATTTTTGTATTGCACTATTTAATTAAGATACAATACTTTAAACTTTAAGTTTAATATTTTAATCAAAATTAATATAAATATTATTAATTTACACATGTAAAATTAAAATCCTAAACTTTATTTAGCATCTGAATGAAATTCACATAAGTTTAACATTTACATAAAAAAACTTATAATATATATATATATATATATACATATATATATATATATATATATAATAACTTAAATAAATAAACTTTCCCTTATAAATCTAATCACTCCACTTCGCGCATACGAAACCTTTCAACTACACACGACTCTGTCTACCGTGCAAAAGAGAGCTTTCTTGCATGCGAGAGCTGAATCAGAAGCATGAGATAGCTATCATGCGCGCAAGAGCTGAATCATACACATAAGAGAGCTTTTTCCACAACATCCTCCTCTTCAACTCCTTCAACTTCGACTAGGCACCGACGCCGCCACCATCCTTCACTGATTGACAGAGATGCTACTTCCTTTTTTCGACTTGCAAGCACAACATCCCTGGCTTGTCTCGACCTAGCACAATGAGTCTAACCACACATACGAGCTGCCACTTCCTTCAATTATCTGTTCTTCACCTTTGGCTCGATGACACGAGATCAAATGTCATCATTTGACGCTCCAAGTAAGTTGTCTGCGATGTTTTAAAGGAAAAGTTCACCTCTTTGACTTCCCAACCTCCCCTTGTTTCCTCTTCCCCTGCTTAGCTCCTTTTTTCCCTCTCCCCGGGTAATAGAAATGGGAAGTTACAGCTATTGTGTGTTAACCTACCCGTTCTTCTATGATACAGTTAGAAGTCCCAGATCATAAGGGATTTTAACATTTTGTCGAGTATGAATCGAAGTAAATTAAGACTAGAAAATCAACACGTTAACATATGAAATTCAAAGGCAGTAAAATATTTAAGGGAAAAACTCACGATAAAAACACAAGAAAAACTATCCTTACGTCACAGGAATATGAATGTAGATTTAGCCACCATAAATGACATAGAAAAACAATGAAAATTTCATTGCAAATACTAAAGAAGCAAGTGCAGGGAAATACAAACTTACAACCAAGCTATTCTCTTTGCATTGCACCAAGCCCTTCTAGTACAATCAAAAACTCTCTATAATTTCCCTCGCACCACAACACTCAATTTCTCTCTCACATTAAAACTCTCAAAACTTGATGCCAAAAGCACCCTAGAAATTCCCACTTCTAAGGAAGGGTTTAAAGTGGAACCCTAATTCTTGTTGTGAGAAACCTCTCCAAGCCTGCATGCCTATTTAAGGCATCCCAAATCAGTTTTTTTTTATATCACTTGTCAAATTCACCATGCAAAAAAGGTTTCAAATCAAGACTTCAGTTGGCATTAGTGTAGCTACGTCAATGTTAGGCGTAATTGCACCGCAGGTTGGCTTAGCTACATTTGAACCGGGTGTAGTTACATAAGAACACAGAGAGGCTAACATAATTACACCAAAAAGTCTTGTAATTACTCTAATGCAACGTTTTTGCCCGCTTCATGTTTTTACCATGCAACACGTCGTTTACCCTTGTAAACTCCAATATATCACTGATATATCTTCCACAATCATAAAATCAAGATAAATAATAAAATATAATATTTAAAGCAGCAAAATCATGTAAACTTACGTCGTATCATGCATACATGATGAAGCAATATTGTGAGAAATAATGCTAGGATATGGCAAGCCTTTAATTTTTTTTTTCCTGTAACAAGGATTTTTGTTTTTCAAAATTCTAATCTTAGCAAAACATAAAATCATGATTATAAGAAGCAAAAATACTAAATAATAAAACTTATCTATCTTTTTATAAAGGAGCAATTTCATTTCCTAAAAAAATTAATTTTAATATGATAAGATAAATTACTAAGAGCTTATCCAATGCATTTAAAAGTTCTTTATGAAGTTAAATATGGCTAACCACTTCCTTTATTTTTTCATACAAGTGCAACATGGGATTTATTTTGGTTGATTGTTCTCCTTTCATTTTGCATTTTCTTATTCCATCTCTTTTTTTTCTTTTTTGCATCTTTAGGGGAGACACTACTGAGTTCACAACAGAAAAACACCAAAGTTCTGAATGATTAACTGGTAACTTTTTTATACCAAAAACAATCTAGCAAGAATTCTGTTGTAATCTCCAAAAATAAGTACAATAAATTCATCAGAAATATTTTTCAACAAAAAATGTTTTGTTTGAGAGAAAGTACTTCCAACATGTGATTTTACTATTAGCTAAAATTCCAGCAAAAATTCATTAGAATCGTATATTACCAGTAGATGTTGTACATTTCCTGACAAACTTTTGCAGTTGAAACCCTTCTGTACTTGTCCAATGATTTGAATGTATCATTTCCTTAATACTTTTCTTTCCCAACTTACACTGATGGTCATACAATCAACTCCATTCACAGACAAAAGCATCTAATATTATTTAACAATTTATAAAAAAGAACCAGGAGAATGACTGCAGGCCAAAAAAAAAAAAAAACTATGTAATATAGCTTTGGATTAACAAAGTTCGAAAGATATATAACAAGAATCTTGTAGAAATCAAATTAAAATTTACTAAGCACCAAAGGGATGAAAAACATCATGCGTAAAAGATCATTCCAAACTAGATTGGTGCATCAGTTAGAACTCAAATGATTTTTAGCCAAAAGATTTAGCACAATCAAGGCACACTGGAAAGTTGAGTATAATAATATTTATATTAAAAAAAAATCAAAATCATAACTTAATCCTCTCAATGACAATTAAAATCGACCATTGCACCAAGGCTTCAAAATTAATTTAGAAAATTAATTGTCATGCTACAATAAATATCTCAAATCAATTATCGTCTCAGGGATTGTCGAGAAGCTCGTGACATTTGAACAATAAGAGAACATTCATAATTTTACCGGCTTATGAGCTCTATCTGGCTCCTTTTTTTTTTCTTTTCTTCCTTTTCCAAAGGATATCAAGCTTTTACAAAGGAATGCTGCATTCCTCACTTCTTTGTCTCCATCCGTTTTTTAGCTCCTCCTCTCCGTGCACTTTAAAAAAATCCTCGAGTGTCATAATTCTGATTTATTAACATCATGCAAAAACGTTGAGGTATCCATTAATAGAAATATTTATTGTTTCGCACTATAGCAAATATGTCTCCACAACAGTTCTTCCAAATTTCTGCTGAATATCCTTTGGAGTTTCAATCTGCACAAGCAAAGGTTCTCACACCATTAGAATTTTAAAACAAATGACTGTTCTTCGATTAATTAAACCGGTATAGCATTATGTCTTACAGCATTTAGTGCGATAAAAAGAGCCTTTATAACATTCAGCGGATTTCTTGAGCCAATGATCTGAAAATTGGATCAAAAAATTTAAGGAGCTTAGCATAAAAATCACTCATGAAAGACATTCGACATTCACTGATCAATGGAGAAATTTGAATATGGATATCCTAACTCAAATATAATCAATATATGATCATCAGAATTACTTTAGATGAGCGCAATTTAAATTTAATATATCAAAATTTAAATCATGCTCATCAAAGAAAAATAATGGCTATAAAGCTCATCCTAATAACATTTGAGCGAGGAGATCAAGACCCAAAACTTTTCCCAAATAAATTTATTTGCAGCACGCACCTTAGACTTCACATTGCAAAAACCTGCCAAATACAAGACGGTTTCAACCGTTTTGACGGCTGCTGACATGCCACTTCTCCTTGGACCGGGCCAGAGGTATAGCTAAGCGGTTCAAACAAATTATGGAAAAAAAATGTGATGATGCAATAAAAAATAAAGAAGCTGGACATGATCAAATGTACCTTCGTTTTCTCATACTTGGACTGAATTGCATGAGCAATAGTATGTTCCTCATATCGCTCTACATAATGAAGATTCTGGAAACATTTCTCGTATGCCTGTATTTCACAAAGACAATATAAAATCTTCTCCAAAAACAATGTATTCCAACAATCGGCTTTCCCACTTGGCATAATTGTAACTGCTTATAACTTGCCATTTTAACAAAAATAAAATAAAATAAACCAGAGTCCCCCTTTATCCACAACCTGCCATCATATAAGCCAACTAGAATAACTTGCCATTTTAACAAAAATCAAATAAAATAAACCAGAGTCCTCCATCCACAACCTGCCGTCATATAAGCCAACTAGAACAATTAATACCAACTTAAATCCTTTGCAATGGAGGCCCCATTGTGATTAATGAGATAACTTTTCTATAGCCACAGTAATGATTTTACTGGATAAAACTCAAACGAATTAATTTTATATTCAATAAAAATGACCAATTTTATCCCAAACTATATGAGTGTGTTCATTTTGACCCTAGCTTTTCTTGTTCTTCAATTTAGCAAAGAGTCAAGGAGAGAGATCAAAAGAATAATGTTAAAGGGGCAAGAGAATCAAATTTTAATAAGTTGAGGGACCAAATTCGTAAATAAAATATTTTTAGGGTTAAAATGAACACATTCTAAATAGTTTGGAGACACACGTTACTCATCATATTTGATACCTGAAAGAAAAAGCTTTTTAAAAGAACCTGTATTACTTCTGCCGAGCTCATGCAGAAGACAATGGTGAAACTCATCATTCAATAAAAGTTAAGATTATGAAACATAAATCCACACAAATGAGAGATAGCAGCAATTAAGACACCCTGCTGTCCTTGATGTGATAAGCTACAACCAAGAATACCATTAGGACTTAAATTTTGATCCTACTCTAACTCTAGTGATATTAGCCTCTCCGCATGGAGCAGTGTGGTGGTGACGCAACTGAGTTGAGATAAAGAGAAACTTAAACACTGGGCAACAGCTCAAATGTCATGAGCCCAAAATGAATACAGCCCAAAATTAGGGTTCATGCTGTGCTCATTGCGAGCTTGAGAAGTTAGCAAAGAAGACCATGCAAAGCATATTTTATTCTAATAAGCTTTGAGCCAAAATTGATCATGGTCAAGTTTAAGAAAATATGGCTTAAGCTTTTTTTTTAGTTTCTCATAAAGCTGTCAAAACAAAGCTTTACAGAACCTAACTACAATAATGTTAACCAAGCAAGCAGATAAGCTCGTTATGATCATAAAGGTTACCGATGGTTCATAAATTTTGATATCTGGCATGCTTTAAATCTTTCTAAAATCCCAATCATCCGCATAATCATTATGAATATTGAGGTTTTAACTGGCTAGTTTACTTGCAAATGAACCATAAATTATGTGACTGAAGGAAAACATTTATCAAAAAAGTTTTTAATTTTTTTGAATACATTTTGTGTCAAAACGCACCTCTAAAAAACAGGTCAAAAGATCTGTTGTGCACTAATGAGCCTGTAGAGATGAGCAAAACGTCAAGGCTCTAGCAGTGAAGGGCAGAAATGATGTTTGCGGGTGAGCTTTAGGAGAGGCAAGAGCAAGGAAAAGGCTATTGATCTTCGGTTTAATGTTTACCAAGTATTCTGAAATTTAGAGTGGGGAGTGGCACGAGATTTGGATTACAGCGGCAGGTGTACCAAAAAGTAGTATAGATTAAATTAGTTTGGCCTAATTTGGAAGTTCACCTTGAGGAATGAGCTTTAGGTGGGACATATGGCTGAAAAGGCTTGTTAAATATTAGCTATTGTGGCATACTTATGATCTAAAGCAAATGACTAGATTTAATTGAGTTAAGATGGGTGTCAAGGAATAGAGAATAAGGCTAACTCCTAGTCTTACCTAGTTTGAATGAAAGCAATAGATGGGAATTTACTGAATTTGAGACCTGTGTCAAGCCGTGGTTAATTTTGAGTAGGCTTAGGATGTGGAGAGTAGTATTAAGATGATTTAAAGAAGGTGTTTATGCGAGTAGAAAATATAAATAGAAAGAAAAGTATAAGTATCAGATCATACCAAAAATTAAGGCTTATAGACCACTAAGCTCTAAGCAAAATGAAGAAAGTATTCTCACTAAAATATTTCATTCTTCATGAAAAATAAATTACAGATTATGTCCTATTTATAAGCAAAAATAGCCCATAAGCTTCCACATTTTGGAAAGAAAAATTAAACAAAAGAGAAAATAAAAGTAGCTGACCATCAATAAATTCAACAACAACAACAAAACCTTTATCCCACTAAGTAGGGTCGGCTACATGAACTTTTTCTCTATTGTGTCCTATTTATTGTCAAAGTTTCATTTAATTCTAATAAATTAAGATAATATTTTATACAATATGCCCAAGTCTTCCTAGGTCTACCTCTGTCTTTCTTAACGTAAGTCGAATCTAAAATATCTACTCTTCTAATCGAATCATCAGATGGTTGACGTTCAATGTGACCAAACCATATAAGACGACTCTCTCTAATTTTGTCTGTCACTGGAGCTACACCAACTCTATCACGGATATAATCATTTCACATTTTGTCTCGAAGTGTAAAGCCACTCATCCACGTAATCATTCTCATCTCGGCAACACTTAACTTAGTTTTATGCTTCTCTTTTAAAGACCAACATTCAGCGTCATTCAGCACCATAAATAAATTCATCGATAATTTAAGAGAAATTCTAAAATAAAGTTACATTTGAATAATTTAAGAGAAATTCTAAAATAGTCCTCTGACTATCAAGAAATGACCAATTAAGTACCAGAATTTTAAAGTGCTCCCAATCAGGCCCAGGCTACTAAAAATTTATTCAAATTAATTCCTAGGCTAAATTTCATAGGTCAAAATTGATCCAAATTAGTTATAATTTTAACATCAACAGTCAACATTGATGGTATTTTAGGAATAAAAATTTTAAATGAAACTTTTTTTATTATTACTCCATTTTCACATGAATAAAATATTTCTCTATCATGTAATTAAGTATTTTATTATTACTCTATTTTTTAAATAATAAATTATTTCTACTTTGAGCCTATAGTGATTCTATCGATAAGTATTATATTCCTCAAAACCTAATGACTTATTTACTACATGAAATAAAGATTTACTCTTTCATAAATTTAAATATTTGATTACATATGAAAATAAAATAATAACAAAATAAAATTTCATGTAAAATTCTTATTCCTAAAATACCTTCAAAGTTAATGTTTGGTATTAAGTTAACTATGAAATTCACAATATGATCTAATTTGGATCAATTTTTAATAGTCTCGAACTAAAAGGGGCACTTTAAAACTACAAGGCAAAATTAGTCACTTGTTGATACTCATAAGACATTTACTGGCTTTTGCTCAATTATTTAAACTTGGTGTCTTCTGATAAGCTTTGAAATGGGCTCCCGTCTATGGGCTTGTTAATGCATGTGCTTTTGCTCTTGCTTTTACAGAGCTAAGCTGATTAAAATTTCTATTTGATATGCTTCATTAGGCTCAATTGAAGTCTCCCTCGTAAAGCTAAAATCCCAAAAATCATCAACAAATTATGGTGGAGACTACAAGTCAGTGTGAATTAGCCAAGCATCGTATGCAGTTGGCTTATTCTTCTAATAGACTAAAAATTGAAGCTCAACAACAAGATAAATAAGTAATTCCAGTTGTAAGGTGGTAAACTTATTGGAATGAGGGATTTTACAAATTAGAATCTATAACTTCTATAAAAAAACAAACTGAACAAATGAAGATTTGTTAACTTCTTTATATAATAGGATATATGTAATATTAATAATATGATGACTTAATAAGTTAATATACCCACAAACAAATCTAAATGCTAAACATTAGATCTAATTTTTCTCAGAACTTTAAATAGTCATTGACTCTTACAGGAAATTTTTAAACTTAGTGGTGTTATATCTCACTCGAGGATGCAAATAAATATATAGCCTCCTTTCAATTCCTTTATTAACTTATTATTCTTCGCCATAGATGTCTTCTTGTCATTACTTATAATAATTCACTTTTTTATAGTATCATACAGGGTTTATAAATTTTTTACAAATAAAAAAATAGAATAAGAGAGTGTATGAGATAAGATGTTGGCTATATCAAAAGATAGTCTAGATTTCTGATCATATACTGTTTCCAAAGATGAGGTCTTAGTTGGTTTATAAATAAAACTATCATATGTAAATTTAGATGCAGAATACAAGCTCCAATCTCTTAAATTTTTTTCCTACAAGGCAAGTAGCAGGTTTGTAAGTTTACTTAACTACCATAACATGGATTAATTTCTAGTACTTTTTTATAGAACCTTCCAATAAATATGAAATATATCGAACATCATGATCATACACAATAGTTGAAGGTGAACAGAATATATAAATTTCCTTAAAGAATAGTTTAATAACATAAAGTTCTTAGTTTTTGACGATAAAAAAATTAATCATTTTAAAAAATCAACCACATAAGTATGTTGTCATGTCTTCAAGCTATGCGTGATAATTCTATGATAAGAGTCATTGAAAGATCTTTCCAATGCCTAAGAGAAATGAGCAAAATAATATACCGAGCAAACATTTGTTTGATGGTCCGATTTTTTAACATCTCAATTGAGTAAATGCCAATAAAACTGATTTTTCATTAAACAGATAATTATCTTTTCTAAAAGTTACAACTATTCCTTTAGAATGCAATTCAGAGATTATAAATTCCCCTAGTAAAAGTCTATGTATACAAAATTGTTTTTCTTTATATGAATATGCATTGATAATGTTGAACGATCTCGTAAATAATTATGATTATATTTCATATTTGTTATAACTCTATATTTAGAGGATTATAAATTATATGAGGGATCTTAGGAATCTCTATTTATTTAGTTGCCCCTTATATTTGTTATTATACCTTTTCTTGTCTATTATATTCTGTTTTTATTGTTTTCCTTACCAATAAGTCCTGTAATGGGTATTTATATCCCTCTTTGCATAAAAAAGAATAAGCCCTCTTATATTTTTCCACTGTTTTCATAGTATCAGAGACGCGTCAAATATTTTAGGATCTAAATTTTTGTAGTAGTCTGCGTCGCCTGGAGAGCTCGATCTTAGAGTTGTTCGCCTATGATTTGTGCCGCTCGATCGTGGAGTTGTTCGATCTTGGAGCTCTGTTTGATTTCGATCGCCGTTTGACGCCCTAACTGCTTCCTCTATGCCACTCGATCTCGAGTTGTTCACCCAAAGAGCTCAAGTCGTTCGCTCGCCGCTCGACTACCGTTCGATCTCGGAGCTGTTCGATCTCGATCTTGGAGTTGTTCGATGCCCTAACTGCTTCCTCTGTGTCGCTCGATCTCGAGCTGCTCACCCAGAGAACTCAAGTTGTTCGCTCGCTCACCGCTCGATCTGTTCGACCACTGCTTTGTCCGCTTATCTCGATCTTGGAGCTCTGTTTTCTCTGATTGCAAGTGTCTGATCCTTTGTGTCGTCTTCAGCTTTCCTTTTCTTCCTGTCTCGCGAAGGCGGTCATTTTTGTTTCGAGGGGTGAATCTCGGGCTCGAGAAAATTCACCGTCTTCATCTCTAAAAATGTCTGAAGTCACGTCTAGGACAAACCAGCCTCTTTAGCCATCTCAGTCAGAACCTCAGAGAAATACATCTAAAAATCATCTCATTCAGAGCACTACAATCCAACTAAATGGTGATAATTTTCTTTGATGGTCACAATATGTTTGCATGTATCTCCGAAGAAGATGAAAGATTGGCTATATCACAGGTGATACTAAACAATCTGACGTGAATGACATAACTTACGTTATTTGAGATGCGGAAAACTTAATGGTAATGACATAGTTGGTCAATTCCATGACTGAAGAGATAAGTGTAAATTATCTTTGTTACTCTGCAGCCAAGAAATTATGGAACAATGTTTCGGAAATGTACTCTGATCTTGGAAATCAATCCCAAGTTTACGAGTTAACTCTACGACTTGGGGAAATTTGCCAAAGGTGAGGATTCTATGACAAAATATTTCAATTCTCTTAAGCGAATTTGGCAGGACCTAGACTTATTCAACGATCATGAGTGGAAATCAAATGATGACTGCAACCAGTACAAAAAGATAGTGGATACTGGCCAAATTTTCAAATTTCTTGCAGGGCTAAACGTTGAATATGATGAGGTTCGTGGCCGAATAATTAAAAGAAATCCCCTGCCTCCAATTGGTGAAGTTTTTGTGAAGGTAAGGAGAGAAGAGAGTCGAAGACATGTAATCTTGGGGAAGAAGACGGCACATTCAACCGTGTCCGTGGAAGGATCGGCGCTGGCTATTCCTGAAGCTTAAGTAAGCAGGAAAACTTCTCACAACCTGCATGAAGAGCACAAAAATAACCTACGATGTGACTACTATGGAAAATCACGCCATACTCGCAAAAAATGCTGGAAGTTGCATGGTAAACCACCTAATGGTAAGGGAAAAAACCCTGGTGAGCATAGCACACCTACCACAAATGAGGTCGAGTCATCCCAAATTAGTAAAGAGCAATTATGTCATCTTCTTAATCTGCTAAAATTCCTGCTCATCATCTAATGCTCCTATCGGTTCTATAGCACAAACAGGTAGTAATCCTTTGGCTTTATCTATTCTAGGAAGTACCACTCCTTGGATCATCGATTTAGGAGCATTTGATCATATGACAGGTTATTCTCAATTATTTGATTCATATTCAGGAGCATCTGATGACACTTTTTCATCAATCGTAGAAAAATGAAATATTAAAATTTTAGAAAAAATCTCTTTGAAATCTGTCTTACATGTTCCAAAACTTACATGTAATCTTCTTTCCGTTAGCAAATTGTCTAAATATTCTGATTATTCTATTTTTTTCCTTCTGATTGTGTTTTTCAGAACCGGAACTCGAGGAAGATGATTAGAACTGTTAGAGAAATAAATTGGTTGTACTACTATGATGGAACTGATTCTGTGAATAAAACAACTCATAGATTAGGTATTACAAGTTCAAACTTTGACTATGATCAAGTTATGTTATGACATAAAAGATTAGGACATCCTAGCTTTCCATATCTCAAATCTTTATTTTCTATACAATTTAAAAGTATTGATTGTTTAAAACTTCATTGTTAAGTGTGTAATTTATCTAAAAGTTATCGTGTTTCATTTTTAATAAAATCATATTCTGCTTTAAAACCATTTTATTTGTTGCATAGTGATGTTTGGGGGCCATTCAAAGTTAACACACTTTCTGGAAAAAAATAATTTGTAACATTTATTGATGATCACACACGAGTTTGCTGGGTGTATTTATTGGAAAAGAAATCTGAGGTTGAACAACGATTTAAAGATTTTTTCCACACGATTGAAAATTAATTTCAAACAAAATTTGGCATTCTAAAAACGAATAATGAGACTGGATATTTCAACAAATATTTGAGAATATTTATTTTGAAAAAATGTATTCTGCATCAATCTACTTATCGTGACACACCATAACAAAATTGTATTGCTGAAAAGAAAAATAGACATTTACTTGAAGTTATCAGTGCACTTATGTTTTCTAAGAATGTTCCTAAATATCTTTGGGGTAATGCACTCCTCACCTCCTGTTATTTAATAAACAGAATGTCAACTCGAGTTTTGAAATTTAAAACACCATTACAAGTCTTAAAAAATTATTTTCCCACGTCTAAAATAACACCTGATCTCCCTTTAAAAGTTTTTGGATGTGTTTGTTATGTGCATGTCCCAAATGTGTTTCACTCAAAACTTGATCTCAAAGCTGAAAAATGTGTTTTTATTTGGTATGCTTCCAATAAATGTGGGTACAAATGTTTTAACTCTGTCAAAAAGAAATTTTTTGTGAGCATGGATGTCAAGTTTGTTGAGGATCACCATTTTTTTCAAAACAATTTTCTTTAGGGGTAGAACTCGGTTGAAGAAAATAATTTTTGGGAAATTTTACCCATACCTTTAACTAATTCTGATATGGAAACTAGGGTCAGCACTATTAATCAATTTTTGCCAGATGTTACCATATCAGAGATTGGGGAAGAAGTACGTCCAACGGATCATAATCCTCAACATGAGCTGCAGGTTTATACTATAAAGAAATTCCATAAATTTACTACAGTCCCAGTTATTCCCTCGACAGTGTACAATCACCTTTGTCGAATAATAGCCCTACAACTCAGAGTAATATTCTCGCTACTTCTACTCCTGATCTTTATCTTCCAATTGCTTTCAGAAAAAGAATCCGGACGAGCACGAAACATCCTATCACACAATACTTGTCATATGAAAAACTATCAAAAAATCATAGAGCATTTGTGTCTAGGATTTCTAATATGTTTTTTCCAAGAACTGTTCAGGAAGCATTAGGTGAACCAAGTTGGAAATTAGTTGTGATGGAAGAAATAAATGCTCTTAAAAGAAAAAACACTTGGACAGTCATTAATCTACCTAAAGACAAAAAGACGGTTGGGTGCAAATGGGTGTTCACGGTGAAGTTTAAAGATGATGGAAGTGTAGAGAGATACAAAGCGAGACTAGTAGCAAAAGGATTTACTCAAACTCAGGGTGTTGATTACCAAGAGACTTTTGCTCCTGTTGCTAAAATTAACTCTATTAGAGTACTTCTTTCCCTTGCAATTAACTTCAATTGGTCGCTTCATCAATTTGATGTAAAAAATCCATTTTTAAATGGAGAATTGCAAGAAGTATATATGGACCTACCATCCGAATTTGAAGAAAAATTTGGAAAAGGTAAAGTATGCAAACTAAGAAGGTCCTTGTACGTGTTAAAGCAATCTCGTAGAGCTTAGTTTGAGTGTTTTGGTGATGTTATAAAGAGACGTGGATTCTCTCAAAGCCAAGCTGATCACTCTTTTTTTCAAACATTCCATCAAAGGTAAAGTAAACATTATGATTGTGTATGTAGATGACATAATCATGACAGGGGATGATCATTTGGAGATTAACTTAAAGAGGAAACTTGAAGTCGAATTTGATATTAAGGACTTGGGAAAGCTGAAATATTTCCTTGGAATGGAGTTTGCAAGATCCAAGGAGAGATTTTTTGTCAATCAACGCAAGTATGTACTTGCTTTACTTAAAGAAACAGGAATGACAGCTTGCAAGGCAGCAGATACGCCAATTGAACCTAATATAAAGTTGAAAACAACAGCAGCTAATGAGGTAATGGACAAAGCACGCTATCAAAGATTGGTAGGACGACTAATCTATTTGGCTCACACTCGACCTGACATAGCCTTTGCAGTGAGTGTTGTGAGTCAATTCATGCATTCACCTGGACCAACTCACTTTGTAGTTGTATTCAGAATTTTGAGATATCTCAAAAGAACTCCTGGAAAAGGACTTTTGTTCAAAAAGGGTGAACATCTTCGAATAGAGGCCTGCACAGATGCAGATTAGGCAGGAGATGTAAATGATAGAAGATCCACATCAGGTTATTGTACCTTTGTAGGCAGAAACCTGATCACTTGGAAAAGTAAAAAACAAAGTGTGGTAGCAAGAAGTAGTGCCGGAGCAGAATTCCGCTCGGTGGCACATGGACTCTGTGAAGTATTATGGATAAAAAAACTCCTGGAAGGGTTGAAGATTCCTATACCAGCACCTATTAAAGTTTTCTGAGACAACATGACAGCAATCTTTATAGCTCATAATCCAGTTCTACATGACAGAACAAAACATGTAAAAGTTGATAAACATTTCATCAAGGAGAAGATAGAGAGTGGTGTGATATGTATATCCTACATACCTACTGCTAGCCAAATAGCAGATATTCTAACAAAAGGTTTTTCCAAAGTGCAACACGAGGATCTAGTTAGCAAGCTTGCTATGAGTGACATCTTCATGCCATCTTAAGGGGGAGTGTTGAAAAATCTCGTAAATAATTATGATTATATTTCATATTTGTTGTAACTCTATATTTACAGGGTTATAAATTATATAAGGGATCTTAAGAATCTCTATTTATTTCTCTTCTTAATTAGAGAGATTAGTTGTCCCTTATATTTATTATTATTTATTTTATTGTCTACTATATTATGTTTTTATTGTTTTCCTTACTAGTAGTCCTGTAATGGGTATTTATACCCCTCTTTGCATCAATAATAATAAGCCCTCTTATATTTCTTTGTTGTTTTCAGATAACATATAATGTTATTTGTATAATCAAAGGCTTATTTAAGTGTTCCACGTAAATCAAACGAATGTCCAGCCAAACTAAATGGTAATCTTGAAGTTTGTCAAATATAAGCTTTTGATTTCTAGAAAAGAGATGGTCAAGGCTATCCTCAATAAAACATCAACAATATTATTTTTTATTTTACTTTTATGTTTGATAATAAAAAAACATTGTCATGAATCGGTTCGGGAGCTTGGAGTTAATCAAGACTAGAACGGGTGGTCGGATATTTAAAAAAAAAATATTTCTTATCATAAACAATAGCTAATAATAATATTCAACAAGAAAAGAATAACTAACCCACAAGACATAAATATACATCATCTAACAAAATACAAATGCTTATTCAGCTTTATACGATAATACAAGTAATATAATAAAAAAGAAAAATATATGAATCAAATAATCTACTATCTATTTTTAACGATTCATCTCCTATTGTAAATAAATTTTCTCTTGTTTGTCATATAAAGTCAAGTAAATTTTTTTCTAAAAGAACAGTTAAATAATAGATTAAATTTACGACGACTTACTAAATAATTACCTATCAATTATGCACTAAATATTTATACAAATACCTAATATGAATGCTCAAATGAATATGTTGATAATCTAAAAAATAAAATTTATATTTTTCTTCTATAAAGATCTTTATTAAATCATCTTCATCAATTATATTTTTATTATTTTAATCAATTATATTTTAAAATTTTTTTTCCTTTAAAAAGTTATCCAAGGAATGCCATCAAAATTTTATACAAATAGAGGAACAACCATTAACACTTCTACTATTATTTTATAATAAAAAAGTGACAACTATTACCATTTTCTTTACATTAATGTGTAAGCATACAATAGCATTCTTAATTAATATCATAAGGGTGTGACGTCTATCTAATAGACTTAACATTAAATTTTTCATTTATGAATATTTAATTCCTTCAACCATCAAATCCATTTATTTTTCATTTAGTAAGCACAAAATATCAAAGAATTGAAGTTAAAAAACAATCATTTTATTTTCACTAGTTTTCTTTCAACTATAAAGGGGCTTTTAATGAGTACGAATAAATTTATCCTTTACACTTAAATATAAATTGACAATTAGGAGAATCTTCAAATTAATAATGAAGAAGAATACACTCCCTTATTTGCTAGAAGGATAATCTGGATTGATAAAAGAACAATGAAGATCCTGAAATGGTTTGTGGATTTTGACCCACAAACGGAACCACCAATCATTTTAGTTTGGATTCGCATCTCTCGTCTAAAATTTCATTATTTTACTCAAAAAATTTTGTACTCTATTGCCTCAATTTATGGTAAGTCACTCAAAATAGGCATTCCTACTTTTAATCTTTCTCGTACATCTGAAGCCAGAGTATTTGTTGAAAGAGAAATCACTTATGCCGCTCCTGAAAAAATTTGGTTGGGCACAAAACACCATGAATATTGGCAAAAGGTAGAGATTGAGTATTTTCCTTCGTACTGTTCAAATTGTCGTATATTCGGTCACTCCAGTTCTCAATGTCATCATTTACACCCCCATCTCAGACTAAAAAAGCAGAGCGCTCTGCCAGAGGTAGTGATTTCATCTCCTCCTGATCAGCTCCAAGTTATTGACACTATTGATTAAAAGGATACCCACGAAGAAGTCAATATACCCGCAGGCAATATGTCAATCATTCGGTCTCCACACTTTGTTGTAGCTCCCTCAATTTTGGAACCCACTATCGTGGGGGCGAGGGAGTATCTTCAAACTCCACCGGCCCTAAAACTTATCACTGATATTACAGGTATAAATATTTCTATTGTTCACTACCACCTCATCAGGTCCAACAAGATGTTAATGTTACTCAGACTCATGGGGATCATGTTGTGCAACAACCTACACTTGTCCGACCACCTTTGGAACAATCCATTGATCAGATGAGTCAATCCTCGGATAAGAAATGATAAGTCTACACATCCAGAAGGAAGAAGAAGAATGAAGACCTACTTGAGCTCAGGAATCTGATGGATGATACTTTGGTCACTTCGAGTAATGATACGCACCTTACCAATTTATTAGCCGGCTCCCTTCCGAGAACTAGAGACAGAGGGAGGACTAAAGTGGGACGTCCCTAGCACTTTTGCACTCGTTGGTGGTCTTTTGGTTTTTTTATTTTTATGTATTTTTGTTTTATTAGGTTTTTGTGTGTGTTGCAATGTGTGAGTTGGGTCTTCTATTAGGCTCTCATACAATCTATCTATATCTTTTCCTCTTTAATATATTAGCCCTTGGACTTACATTAACATGTATATAAAATATTGACTTACATTACACTTAAAATAATTACTTACATTGACAATACACTTAAATATAAAAATAATTATATATAAATATTTATATATCTATATGTATGTATATTTTTCTATTGATACATACATATATATATATATATATATATATATATATATATATATATATATATATATATATATATATATATATATATATATATATATATATACATACATATATAAGCTCAAGATGATGGGAGGCACTGCTAGGTTTTCACCTCATGGCGAACTCGGGTGTCTGCTCGGTTGATTCTCGTTTCATCGCGCTCGAAGAAGGGGTTCGTGCCTCTACTTCATCTGTTTCGTCATTAGTCGTTTTCATTGTGCTTCGTCTTTTGTTGCGGTTTTCTCCTTCGTCGTCATCATCGCCTTTGCTCGTTGAGGGACGATTTCCGACAACTTCCACTTATTCACATGTTCCCTTCTGTCATTTGTGCTCGAACCATAACGGCTTTCCTCTGCCCCGATCCTTGCCGCCCTGTGTTGAATTCATCGTTCGTTCCTTGCTACGGTGTGTCACGCTTTCGCCTACTGCATTTTTGTGTCTGTCTGCTCTCATCGAACTGTCCCTGCTTTGATGCGTGCGCTCCCTCCTTCGGTTGATCTGACAAAGCCTCCTTCGCCTACGTGCTGAGTAACCATGTGGTGAAGTTGGTTGTTGTCTTCCCGTCAAGTTATAAGGAATATCAAGATGGTACAGGTGATTGCACTTTTGTTAAGAAGGCAAGTACAAACGGTGGGAAAACAACTATCTTTTTCTCTGATTTAGAAATTTCAAACTTGGCTAAGAAATGCAAGTTCGTTATCATCAAAAAATTTCAGTTGGAGCACCCCACTATGGAAGTTATCAGAAAGAATTTTGAAGATCTCAAACTAGTAGGAAAGTGGAAAGTGGGACTTCTTGATGGAAGGCATGTGTTGATTTAGTTAACCTTGGCTGAAGACTACGCCCGGATTTTCTCTAAGAAATATCTTAACATTGCAGGAAAGTCAATGAAATTGCTCAAGTGATCTCCTGATTTTAACCCAAATCATGAACCTCTCATTGTACCAGTATGGTTTAGTTTACCTGGTCTTAAGCTGCATCTTTTTAATTATCAGATTCTCTACTTTATTGGAATCATACTTGGGAATCCTATGAAACTAGATCTACTCACTTTCAATCTAATTAGGCCTTCTGTTGGCAGAATACTTGTGGAAAGAGATATCACTTTACCTGATATTACAGAAGTCTGGCTGGGCAAAACATAATGAATATTGACAAAAAAATTGTCGCGGAAAATAGACACTTTTATTGTACCAATTGTAAGATGTTTGGACATACTCTTGACAAATGTCACAGGCTCCACCCTAACTTGAAACCTAAAGCTCGACTGCATAAGGATGGGTCTAACCCCACTCCTCTGGACACATCTAATCCTGTGGAGGAAATTGCCATATGACAGGAGTTCGTGCCTGGTTTTATTGCCCCTGGGGGGACTACCTCTTCACCTATGGAGGAGCCTTTGAGTCCTGCTCCTACTATCCTTGGGGGGGATTGCTATTTATTATACCTCCTATGGAACCTCAATTATTAGTGGATGAAGAGTCATTGCCCCAGTTCCAAGCTCAAAATTCTATCCTAGATGAGCTTTCTACTACAGCCCTACCATCCGATCAGATTGAACAAGTTTTTATGTCAAGCAGGCTCAAAGGGATCCTGTCGTGCAACAGCCCAAACTTGCCAGACAATTTTTGGACCAATACACTAATCAGCTGAGCCAGCCTTCGGATGACGATTGGAAGGTTTACCCATCTAGGAAGAAGAAGAATAATAAAGGCATACTAGAACTTAGGAAATTAATGGATGATACATTGGTTGATTCGGGTAATGGCAGAAAACTTAATCATTTGTTAGCAAACTCCCTACCTAGAACCAGAGGTAAGAAGTAAGAGTACATCAGATCGGAGTCATGCTCTTATTATCTGTGTAAAGGGTTTTCACGGGTCCTTTCTTGGTAGATCAATTACTTTAGTTTTTCGTTCTCCCTTTCTTCCAGTCCTTGGTGCAACAAGTTTATCTTCCATCAATTTTGGTCCTGAGTCGTCTTTGTGGCCAGCCTACACAGGCATTTGGGGGGTGACCCAACTGAAACGGATTGTGAATTTTGTGTAGGAAGTAGACTCATATTAGAGTTTAAAGATCTCAACCACTATTTTCTCCATATGTTTGGCATTTATAGCTCTCACCGATCCAACTACTACTTCCAAATGGCTTGTTAATTTTGCTCCGGAGATTTTGGTGTAAAGATTATAGTATTATGGTTTTGGGTATACATATACTTTTTTGGAGATTTTGGCGCGCGCGCGCACACACACACAAAACCATAACTTCTACCTTAATTGGTTCCATTTCAACCCTTTTCCTTCATGGTAATCCACTCAATCTCAAATCTGGATATTCTTTCAATATTTTCTAATTTTAAAAGCATAAAGCCAATAGTAAGGCTTTAATATAAATTCAATTTAATATTTAAAAAAATATTTAATTTAAACAACCCTACTTACATCTGCTTCTTTCCTTTGCCTGAAATTAACAATTCCAATCCAATTATTCTTCCACTTGTTTTTTTTATTTTAATCAATAGGATCACACATTAAAGTTTAATGTAATTTAAATATTAAAAATTTATAAATTAACCTTAACCACTAACAATTACCATAAAGCTCAGTTCGACCTTCACTGTTTGTGCAATTGAAGCCGCTTAATTTGGCTTTCCCTCGCCGCCTTCACACGAGGCGCACACAACGATTTTGAGAGGCTCCTACATTCTCCTTACACAAGTGACATGCAAGGGGGAAATTCTAGGACTTTATGTGAGGGTCGATCGACCCCTTCTCTTATAGGTAGAGGTGTAAACGAGACGACCACAAGCGAGCACAAATTCAACTTTGTATTCGGCTCGTTAAAAAATACTATTGTTCATATTCGACTCGTTTATATTCCTAAAAAAATATGTTTGTAATCGGCTCGTTTGCTTAGCGAGCCGAACACTAGTTGTTTGTGAACAAAGATTCGTTTTGACAACTCCAGTTACGCAACCGTAGAAGGGTTGGGGTGAGATTTACATCTTACTTTTTTTATTAAAACATCATTTAAATATACTTTACTATATTTTTATTTGATTTTTTAAAAAAATACTACTCATCAATTATATATATGTGTGTGTGTGTGTCTATGTATGTGTGTGTGTGTGTATAAATTTTAATTATTTTGCGCCAAAACAAGCCGAACAAATAAATCTTTGTTCGTGTTCGGATCATTTATATATTGAGCACAAAAAAAATATTTGTGTTCGACTTGTTAACTTGGCAAACGAATCGAACACGTGTTTCATAACGAGTCAACCATGAACTGTTCGCAGACAACGACTCGTTTTGACAGCCCTACTTATAGGCAGAGTTGCGCGATCCCCCTTCTCTTCTCCTTCGTGCACACCCTCGACGTCGTCTCCAACACCGGCTTTGACACACCAACAACCACACACCTCCACTGCAAGCAATGGTGTTGTCTTCCTTGCACAAGACACATGCAGCCTCTTCTCCTTCTTCCTTCCCCACCAACGTATCTCCAGCTCTCGCTCTACATCTCCTTTCTCTACATCACTTTCTCTCCATGCCTCTATCATTTCTTTGGTTTAAATCGAGACACTAGTCTTCCAATTAGGACAATCCAGACGATTGCTTGAACCGACCTATCAAGATTCCTTTTTTTTCAATGCATAAATATTATAATATCCCTTGATAGAAATTTCAACCTCAAAATTAAAAAATTATAATGAAAACAAAAATACCTTAACTAAATAATTGTGGATATCTCTCTTGTATATCTGTCACTTTCTATTAAGTGGCATCTTTTTTTTATTCATACTTCCATAGAATTTTTTAAAATGAAATTTCTCTATTATAAAGTTTCTTAATATCATAATTCAATTATCCTTACAGGCTCCACTATATATTTCAAATACGAGTTGTACATTAAATGAATCTGTAATAACAATGTTTGATTCATCAACAATATACTTCCCAAGTGAAATATATATATATATATAATATTATGTGTTTCCTGTATGTGAGTTAGTAGAGTCAATCAGTAAGCTACATTTTCAATTCTTCTACAATTTCATGAGAACTTCGGATAAATTTTAGTTCTCATCGGATAATAGTATATTGTTGAGCCAAACAAATATGCTTCCTCTAGAATTTTCTTTCTCAAATTATTCACATTTAGAACATACATCATGTCTTTATATTTCAACAAGTCATCTCCATCCATAATTTATTTCTCCAAATAAACTGCCTAGACTTATTCCAAAATCTTCTGAGTAGAACTATCTCTAGCTAGTAAACTCTAATTTTGCCTTTTAAAGTAGACTTAATTGTTAGTTGATTTAACTGAATAATATTATCATTGCTACAATCAATCACTGACATTTTTATTCTTTCGATAACTTTGATTAAATATTCATGTCGAGTAATCAACAAATTTGAACTGTCTGAAGCCTTCATGGTCAATGCATCTGCAACCACATTTATCTTTCATGGATGGTAATGAATATCCAAATCATAGTCCTTAAGAAATTCTAGTCATCTTATCTATTTCAAATTCAATTCTTTCTAAATAAATAAATGTTAAGCTCTAATGATCTGTAAACACGCATCTGACTCCATACAAGTAATGCCTCCAAATTTCAAGTGCAAAAACAATTGCTGGTAACTCTAAATCATATGTAGGATAATTTCTTTCACGAGTCTTCATTTACCTAGAAGCATAAACAATGACATTTTCATGTTGCATAATCACACATCCCAATCTCTTTATGATGCGTCATTATAAATTTGAAACTCATCCGACAATGGAGGAACAGTCTAAATTGGGGCGGTCATTAAACATATTTTTAGCTTCTAGAATATCTCATCATTATCCTTTCAAATTTTACTATTTTTTTTGTTAGTCTAGACATTGGCATAGCAATCTTAGAAAATCAATCCACAAATCTCTTGTAATAGCCAACAAAATCTAGAAAACTACTTACTTTTATAATTGGAATTGATCTTGGCCAATTTACAAGTGCCTTGATTTTATTCTGATCCACAAATATACCCTCTCCAAAGATTATATGCCTAGGAAAAATCATAGTTTGTTTAATCCAAGTGATTGTTTTCATCCTTTGAATGCAAAAAAATATCATCTACAAAACTATTACAAATAATTCTAGAAATTCCTAAAGATTCTTTCATTAGATCCATAAATATTATTTGAGCATTAGTCAATCCAACCATATAACTACAAATTCATGATTCCCATATTTAATCCTGAATATTTTCTTTTCTAAATCCACTTCCTTAATCTTCAACCAGCGATATTCTGATCTCATATCAATTTTTGAAAATATAGAAGTCCTTTTCAACTGATCAAATAAGTCGTCAATTCTCGGCAATGGATATTTATTCTTTGAAGTGAACTTATTCAATTCATTGTAATCAATATATATTCTAAAATTCTCATCCCTCTTCTTACAAATAACACTAGTGCTCCCCAAAGTGATGCCCTTAGCCTGATAAATCATTTATCCAACAATTCATACAACTCTTTAACTGTCATTTTATATGGTGCTTTGGATATTAGCTCAAAACCTATTAATAACTCATTAGTGAAGTCTATCGCCCTCGCTAGTTGCAGCCCTAGTAAATCATCAAGAAAATTTACTAGATATTCCTTTTTTATTATCAATCAGTAATTTCACTTCCTTATTAGTATTTTTCACCTGAATTTCACACTTTAATAATTTCAAAACTTTAAAAAATGTAATTATCATAGATGCAACCCTCTACCACTATAAAATTTAAACATCTCTCCAAGTAAATTAATTTTAAATTTCATCTTATTACAATTTATGGTTGTGAAATGATGAGATAATCAATCCATACTTAAGATTGCATCAATTCAACTAGTGGCAAAACAATCAATTGTGCATCAAAATCCCTTTCACTTTCAAATTTACCTCACATAATTGATTAATCTCTATATGACTGATTTGGCATTTTAACAAATAACATTGTCTGTATTAATATAGTATTCATATTTATCAATCTAATTAACTTCTTGACATTAAATGAATAAGATGATCTCGTATCAAATGATATTATAATTGGTCTACTATATTAAGCTATTATAAAAAGAAAATTATATTGAGCGCTAAACATAATTTTGTTTAAATTAATATTTTGAGTTTATGATCTTATGAATTAAATGTATTGTGATGCAAACAAATATTAAATCAACTAAAATTTCTCTAAATATAAAGCATACTAGTGATAACCTCACGTGAGTCCTTAGCTTATAGTTGTGATAATGAATACACCCTAGGTTGAACATTCTATTGGTTCTAATTTTGATTAGATACTGAGCCTGTGGACTCAACTATCCTCTGTCTGGAAAAAACCATCTAAGAAAGTACAAAACTGACCGAATTCTCTACTAGAGCTCTCTGTCTCAAGATAGGCCAATTTTTTTACATATGTCTAGGCTGATGACACCAGAATAAGATTTGAATCTAGATGAGGTGATGCATGTTGAGATGAAATTAATGCCATGGATCTATCACGCAAAAATTAGGTCATAGAATAGTAGAAATATCTTCTAAAGTTAAAAAGGGATGATTAAATGAATGTGTGTTTTAGAAGTCTTATAGGATAAAAAAATAAGATTTATCGAATGCAATAAGACAGGTACCATTATATTATTCGAGCACTAAAAAACTAAAAATTCAACCAAATTAAGAATGTGATGAACAAGTGTAGAAAATTTAATATTGTGGATCTATTGTGCATGAAAAAATAAGATATACAATAAGACATAATTTTAATGAGAAAGATGAGTAATTAATCAGAATAAATGCTTTAAAAAACTAATGGGATAAAATATGTTAGTTTTAGAATGCAATAAGATTTGCATTGCAATATGTATCAAGTATTGGCAACAAGGAAGCCATTAAAAGCCAAATAATATGTGGCAAAAATAAGAATGTCGGGCAAATATCTGATAAATTTGCGTAGAAAAGAGTAAGGAATGAGTAGATTAAAGAAATAATTGTGTAATACCTTTTAAAAATAAAATAGTCAGAAAATAACTCGATTGATTAGAGCACATGCAATAAAGGCCAAAAAAATGCACAAAAAAAGAAGTTAGAAAGAATTCATATGGAAGGATAAGAAATGATGACATGGACCAAAAGTAACATTGCTAGAAAATCATGTTGAAAAAAAATGCACCAAGCAGAGAAAACAACTAATATAATTGGATAGACAAGAAAAGGGAAGGATTTTAAAGTTCATCAAGAATAATTGGGATGATTCAAAAAATAATGATGAATTCACTCGGCGAGAATAACAAATAAGTTACACCCAAGGATTAACTAGCAGATTTCTTACAATAAAATCATCCAAACAAGAAGGACGCATACCTTTTGAATGGCAATTTTAGCCGTAGGACCTTTAGCCTTGGCAAAACCAATAACCCCATGGAAGTTCCCTGTGGCTAACAGTGCCGTATACTTCACTATTTGACCACCCTGAACTTGGTAAAAGATGGAAGTGATTTAATTAGCAAACTAAATTTCATCAAAAAGCATAACGTGTAATAGAATGAAGCCTACCTTAGTGACTTTACATGTCCGATTGACATCAATTACCTTTACATCAAATCCCTGTCAAGGATAATTCAAAAATCAGTGAGAAGGAATAGAGCTTTAATCAGTTCAAAGTTGCTCATACAAATGTTTTCAGAACAAAAAATAGAATAACAAAGACTCAAACTACAATAGAGTTTAGATGTATATCCATGTTCCCTATCAAACAATAAATACATTGCAAAATATCCCTAATGGAAATTGTCACTACTTAGTACTAGATTTAAAGATGTCAAACAGCATAAAAAAGAAAATGCTTCAGATTTGTCATTTTTGTTGCAAGTCAGTGACAAACATATCAAAGAAAAAAGAATAACAGGAATCTTAAACAATAGAACTCTTCAATAAAAACTGAAAAAAGGAAAAGCATGTAATTCTCATTTCAAATATCAGTTGCAAGCCTCTCATCTGAAAAATTAGATGAGATATAGAGACGAGACACGGGGGAAACTATGAATTAGCCATAAATATTACCGTGGGTTGAATTTGGACGGTAAACGGATGCCTTATAACGTAAGAGATAGCCGCAGAAGGAAACAGGCTACAATCCTACCACCCTAATCCTTCTTTGTTCCACTCTCCCCTTCCATCATAGGTTCGTTTTACTTTCAGATTACTGGGCCAACTTAAAGAAACTATACCCTTCCTCTCATAAAGGTATTCCTTCTGTTAGACTGGAACTTGCTTACATACATTGAAATAGCAATGCATAGAACTTTGGAAATTCATAAAAGTTAGAATGAGAAGAGATGAAAGAAGAAAAATAAAAATTTTATAATAAAACCGTATTCCATTATTCCATGTAAAAGAATAGTTATGCACAAATAGGTTGAAAAATAACTATCTCTAAAAAGAAAAATAAAAACCAGATTGTAAATCTAGAATTCATAATTACCTCTATGATAAAAATTAATGCTGTTGTTCACAATTGTTGAACTGTAGTAGATCAAAAGTTGATGTCCACGGACTATTGAATTATCGTAGATGAAAAGCTATTGTCCTCAAATGATTGGATCATCATAAATAAAACGTTATTGTACATGAATTATTAGATTGTTATAGATAGATAGTTTTCTGTAGATTGATGTATTGTCGTGGATGGAAAAGTTTTGGCCACAAATTTATGATTATTTCAACATTCCCTCTCAAAATGGGTTATATATCTTCTTTGTGTTAAACATGTAAATAATATTATCAAAACTCATTCTGAAAGCCTTGGTGAGGATATATCTAGATGCTGAGAGTTTGGAACAAAATTTAATTGGATTTGTCCATTTTAAATCTTTCAGAGATAACGTGTAGGTATATTACAATGAGTATAGTCCATTCATGGAGGAAAATATCTTTTGAAATAATTATGATTCCTAGCAATCACAGTACAATTTTAGAAATTTTTATCACTTGATAATTTAGTTCTTCTAACTATCTATTTAACTGCTTTTTTTCCAAATATTAAGTATCACTAGCATGTATGAAGCTTCAAGATGGCTTCATGACACGAAATATTGCACATACATGAGTAAAATAGCCAGAAAAGGGTCTCTAATCTGAAACATCTCTAACCCAATTAGCATCTATAAAAATTTTGATTGATTGGTTGGATTACATTTTATATGGAGGTACATTAGAATACAATAAGCACCATCCATATGAGCTTCAAAAGGGTTATACATACATTTTTTCACAATGCTAATAAAAAAACCCAAAATTTGTACAAGTGAGTTATAGATAAGTTTACCGACAAGGCATAGATACCTATTGATTTGAATTTTCTTCGTTAGGTCTATTAGATTTTATGCAGGCTTACAACCAAGCAGCTCTATTACTTTAAGTTGATCGAGAATAAAATTCCTTTGGCTAAGAACAAATACCTTATTCTGATTGTCACTTCCATGCCAAAAAAAAATTTTGGATTTCTCATGTCTATTATCATTAATTCTACAGTTATAAGATAATTTGATACTATTCTGAAGATTCAAAGGAAAAAATAGAAGAGTTGAAAATGAAACATTTTATGATTAAATTTTATTCTCCTGTTATTTGTAAAAATGAAAGATATGAAGTTATATATAACTACGTGTAGAAACAATCATCTTGGAGAGAAACAAAGGTAGAATCCAATCCTTAATTTCAAAATATAGAATTGATTATATAATAGAAATGAAATATTGTTGTACAAAAATTATTAGATTGTTGCAGATGAAAAGTTGTCAATGCATTTTATAGATAGAAAGTTGTTACCGTTAATTAAAAAATTGACGTATATAGTTTTTTGTCCATGAATTGTTGGATTATTGTAGATAGAAAGGTGTTGGCCACAAATTATTTCAATTAAAATGGTTCACAAATATTGAAATGCATGTTTCATTGTCACCATGATGCATAAACATAACCAGTAGAAATAAATGACTTGTCATGAAAAAATAGATAATCAAAGATGTAACCGCTAAAGAGTTAGTAGAATTTATATGAAACGCATATGAGCCAAAAAAATATGATTGTGAAAATTTATGCAAAGTGTCTATGGACTTCACTTCAATCATTTATTTTGATACAAGAAATTTATTGCGGATTAAGAATAAACTTGAGAAATTGATCTGAACAGGAGAAAGTGTCAGGCCAAAACAAAACATAAATTAATTGTATTTAGGAATCTTCAACATGGAATAAAAAATATTAAAATGCCTGTCGGCCTATTTGCAAAAAAAAAAAAATACTGTGATTACCTTCCGATAGAGAGGTCTTCTTTTCTTCTCGGTTAAAGCATTTCTCTCCTCAACCAGCTCTCTAATTTCCTCTTCCAAAACTCTACCCTTCTTACCAAAGGAATGGTCAAGCTGTGCCAACTTCTCTTCAAGTTTCTTCTCAATGATGTTAAGTTTCTCCGTATAAGCATCATCCTGCTCCTTTGATTCACTAAAATCTTTTTCATCTTCATCCAGACCAGTACCTTGAAACATTTGTCTCTCTTTCTCAAAGCCAGCACTATCAACAACATCATCGGGTGACCCAACTTGCTGGTGTTTTATCAGTCCAAAGTTTGCAGGATTGTTTGGGTCATAGGCTTCCTTGATTTCCATCAACTTCACAGCCCGATTTAGCTTCTGAAGGAGCATGAATCTTTCCTTTCCAGTAGATACCTTCAAACGGTTCATCATATCTCCTATAACCCTATATTCCAATGGCAATTTCAAATGTCTCTCTTCGAATTTGTCGATTTTAGTCATCCACTTATGTGCATCATCAAGCGTTTCTGTAGCAAGAAATATAGAGCGGATGATTTTTATAATGGAAGCAAACAACCCATAGCACAGAATGCCCATTTTCTAGTTAGAGAGGATTAAGAACATGTAAAAGTAAGATAAAACAAAGTCCAATGTCTCTAATAATTTATCGTCAATAACGTATAAATGCCCTAATCTTAAATTGCAAATGCCGATAGTTTTCGGAATAGTTACATTCCAAAAGAGAACAGCAGGCAAAGCATGGCTGATTCAGTAAATTACAAGGAAGTTTTTGCGGAAATAAGTAAGATCATTCATTAAGATATTCAACGTTGAGCAGTCTTAAATTGAACAGGAACTTAGATATCCAATAACCAAGATTCCACACGCTCAAAGTAACACTAGATACCAGCTTAAGTTGAATAATGCTATACCAGCTTCGGCGAAATTCTTGAGCAGCTCAGCGTGCCGCTTGCACTTCTTTTCGAATATATCTGCGTTCTTCTGTAGCTCCTCCGGGGAATAACGTTCATCGTCCTCGTCGCTGTCGGAATCAGTGGGCTCCCAAAACTGTTCGATGTTTTCGAGCTCCTTGGTCTTCCTTCTCTCCAGCTTTTCTATGAGTGGACCGACCCCCATGTAATCCTCATTTTCATCGTCCAAAGGCTCCAATCCTTTCTTTCTCCGCTCCTCCCTCTCGAGCTGCTTCTCCCTCTCCACTTCAGCAAGAAGTTCTTGGACGATTCGATCGCCCATTATGGGATTAGCTGAGAAAGAGCGAAAGAGGAACGGGAAGTTGAGGTTGGAAAGCGAGAAAGGTTTGTGAGGGCGGAGAATTTGTGTGTTGGGGCCGATAGAGGTGAAGAGATTTCTCGTGGGGTAGCGGGAAAGAGAGAGTAGATAAGCCCATCGAGACTTCGAAGCGGTAGCTATAGCTGCCATTGGCGGCAGCAAAGCCGAAAGCTAGGAGAGAGGGGGTAGAGGGAAATTTCGGGTATGAGATTTTATCAAGTTCGTCATTGCTCTCTGACGTCCTTCAGGCGGGGAAACTCAAGTTGCTGGTCGATCTGAGATAGCAGGGTCATAGGGGTTTGGTGTAGGGAAAATATTTGCTTACATAATATGTAGAGCTCTCCGTACGTTAGGGGTTATTTAGAGAGTATATGGGGGTTATATTTGGGTTATACCCCCTGTAACCTCCGTGTAATTCCCTTGTAACCTCTGTGTAACTAATTTGTACCCATGAAATTACAGAAGCGTGGAACTCATTTGTAAGTTACAGGTAGTTTATAAAGAGGTTACAGGAGGGTTACAGAGGGGTATAACCCCGATATAACCCTCCTGTACCCCCTGAATAACTTCTGGACGTATGCATCACTGCATACATCTTATATATGCAAATTTTTTCCTTGGTATAGGGCTTTGGACATCCATTATTGCTTTGGTGGGGATTTAATATTCTTAGAAGGTTTTACTTGCTTACATTTTAGCTTTATGAGAAGATTTGCTATGTTATTTTCTATATTTTTGTTGTTGGATTTAATGATTATACATGAAGACTTTTAGTTTAGTTTATTTACTAGATCAATAAGTTTGAAACCTTCTTTTCTATCTTTGCGAGCATTTTCGATTTATGTTGTGTAGGGAATGTGCTTCTCTACTTTAAATTGTTCTTAATATAAATAAAACTAATGGCTATGTACTGATTTTAAGAGGGGAGGAGTTTTGACTTTCAAACGTCAGTTGAACGATGACTATGCATATAGATGAACCAAAAGCTAAATTAGATTTGAATTTAAACTTACTAATAAGAGACATTTGAAGAAGAGTTTTGGATGATTAATATAAAGGTGGGTTGGATTTTTCTTGATGATAAAATGCTATTATTGATCTTAGAGTAATGGCTTTTGACTATTAATGTTAAAGAAATACTGACTTTTTAACGATATTGTTCATGAAATATTTTTTTTCACAACTCATCGTGATGAAATAGTGAAAAAAAACTTATGTTTCATAGGTAAATGAGCGTGTACAATAGGTTGCATAATGTCACGGACTAACTTATCTCTAATCACTTGTGCAGTTTTAGCCTATTTCTTGACACTAAATCAATCTAGCCCTCACAACGCTTGGAATTGTAAGCACAAAACACTCTAAGAAGAGTAGAGATAAGTATTGGAGAAAAGAATACTTCACTAAGAAAGAAAAGATTACAACACTTGAAAGCTTGGAAGCTTTACTTGGATCCTTTCTTAGATGTATACAAATGAGGGGGGAGACTCTTATTTATAGTCCTCTACAAGACTAAGAGAACATTCTAGATTAAATTAGAATAAACTAATTTCTAGATAGTTCTACATTATTCTTTACATATACATGATTCTAAAACTTTCCGGAATATTTTAAAATTCTCTTGAAGCTTGTTTTTTCCAACATATTTTTGGAATTATGTAGAACCTTCTAGAATTCTTTGGAATATTCTTCTGCTTTTTAGTTTTTTTTATAGAATGTTGTGGAATCTTCTAGAGTCCCTTGGATTGCTCTCTACATTCTAAGCTTCTCTAGAATCTTCCTTTCTCATGTTTAGCTTGCCATTGAAGATGGCAGAGCGTGATACTCTCCCCCACTTGAGCTTGCAATGCCCTCATTGCAACTTTCCCTTAGCACTCGGACCAGCTTTCTTTGTTTGCTCTTGAAAAACTTAGGTTTTTCCTTGGTGGTACGGGGGAGGGGTGTCATGCAATGAGACTTCATCATTGGCGGCATAGTGCTTGGCTCCAGGCTAATCAGATGATTTTTCTCCCTCCTTGGTGGTAGTTCTTCAAGAACCTCCACCACTTCCCTTGGCATGTCTCATTTGCGCCTCGCTTCTTCATCAAAGTCGTGAAGAACAACCAAGTAACTCCCCTTTTTCTTATGGAATGTCCTCTTTGAATTAGATGGCCTATAACACTTTGACTTCCTGTTTATTAGCCCTTGTTATTGGTACTAATCAAGCTTGATTCCCTTCCATGATGCACATGTTATTGGGGAATGGCATTGGGAATGCTCCTGCTTGATCCAAGAAGTTAATCCCTTAAACAACTTTAAAATCATCCATCGAAACGACAGAGAATTCTAAAGTGCCTGACCACGCTTCAAAACTGGTCTTTACTCCTCTAACTATTCAATAGATTGGTATTTCTTCTGAATTGACGACCTTGATGGAGCCTCCTCCTTTAGTCATCTGCAAACCCAATCTTTTTGATTCCTCGGTGGAGATGAAGTTATGGGAAGCACCCGTATTCACCATTGCTCTTACGTTCTTCCTACCTATTATCATCTTCACGAAGAGCAACCCCTTCGTTTGAGGTTTTGTTGGAGCTTGCATCCCATTCAGCAGTTGTATAGCCCCTACTTGTGTCGTCATATCACCACATTCTTCCTCCTAATGACTTGTAAGGAAAGAGTTTAAAGCATTCTTCTGAGGACAGTTCCTTGCCCAATGAGGTCCAAAACAAAGAAAGCAATGATTGTGTGGTTTAGTTTTATCATTTTTAGGCTTTGATTTGTCTTTTTCTTTGGATGAAGTTGATTTGTGGCAGATCACTTCCTTATGTTGATCCTTGTCTTCGCCCTCTTTAACATAGGTACTCTTCTTCATTTGGCTTTGTGGACTTTCTTGAGTAATCAACTAGGCTTTCGGTGACCGTGATGGTAGTGATAATATCTTGCACTCCACACCTCCTAAGCTTAGTCTTTGCCTACTGTTGGAGTCCATCCATGAAGTTGAAAAGAGCATCCTTGTCATAAATGTGGGGAATTTCAAGAACCAGGCTAGTAAACTTCGTAATATATTCCCACATCGATCTCGCTTGCTTGAGCTTTTGCAATAGGGCCCTAGCCTCATCCTCTGCATTTTTAGGGTAGAATTGTCTCTTTTTATCTCATCAAAGGTGGATATGGTACACATACCTTTCTCAATAATTCTCGCCTCCTTCTCCACCACAATATAGTGATGTTCGAGAGATAAAGAGCTTCAAATTTTATTCTTACATCTTCATCTGTAATCCCCATCTCTACAAAATATTGTTCAAGTCCCCATAAAAAGTTATCCACTTCTTCGCATTGTAAGCTTCTCCAAAACTCTTTGGTTTTAGAACTTCAATCCTTTTTAGCTTCTAAGGTGTGAAGGTTGATGGGTGTCTCTAGTGCTCTCTTGCATAGCGAGATGTCCCCACACATTTCCTCCAAACTAGCACGTACGTTGCTCATCTCTACTTCATGGGCTCTTTGTACCTCTTGGAGCTCCCCCATCAAGTCCTCTTGCATCTTAGCCAATTGATCCATTAGAGACTCTTCTAGTTGGAGCATCAAACTGATCATTGAATGAATGGTGATGTCCTCCTCCTCGAGTTCATCAACCTTTTGGCAAAGATCCTCTATCTGGGCCTCCATGTCATTTATTGCCTCCCACCTGAGCAAGGCGTCAATCAAAGTCATTCATGATCTCCTTGGCATCCTATGTGGTTTGGATGCAGCTGGATCACCTTGCTCCTGACAACCTCGCCCTTGTTGAGATGTTTCCACATTAGTGGTGATCCATAGAATCTCCACTATTGAAGTAACTATTATAGAAGGGAGACCCTTAGCATTTATTAACACCTATTGGTTGGGTGTAGCTCACTCGGGTGTGGATCAACAAGAACCCAGAGAGCTATTTGATCTCTCAGAAGGGAGATAAGCTAAGGAAGAAATCATTGAGGAAAGGGCATGAACACAATCGACTTCCCCTCATCAATATGCTACATTTATTAGATTGTCTGCTAGGAGTGAGGCTAGTCAGTTTGCTTCTACTGTCTGGACCAAATCAAAGACTGATTCAGAGGCAGTGTCCCAAGAGGAGGTGCACCACCTAGAAGGGAAATAACCTAACTTGGAGTCAACTTCTTCACCTCCTCCCTCCTATTAGAAGAAGAAGATGGTTCCACGGTCGACTGGGTTCCCTCTCAAAGCAAGAGAGCACAAATATGGAATAGTTTCGACAATCGATACACCACGATTGACCGGGAGCTATATTGGTATGATGGCTTGTTGTAGGCAGAGTTTATCATCTCTGTTTTGTGGAAGTGATTTGGTCTCAAGCCATCGTCAAGTCTCTCAAGGCATGTGAGCATCCCAAGTTCTATAAGAAGATGGACCGCTACCACCTCAACATGTGGGAGGCTTCCCACCTTCAGTCGATTACTCTTGACCAAGCAAAAATGAAATGGGCTACCACCTCAGAGAGGGCTAAGACCTAAAAATCTTTCCTATAAGGCAAAAAAGGCAAACGATGATAGCCAAATGGAAGCTGGAAGTTGTGGAGGATGAGATTGCTTCTGTATCAGAACTTTTGTCGGCCACCCAACAAGAAAAATAGGAGCTAAAGGAAAAAAATGGGGACCATGAAGACTTAAGAAGATTTTTTTAAGATGCTCCTCTCCCATCCACAACAGGTGAAAATTTTGAGTGAACAACTTCGGATTGCTAGTGTCACAGTGGTCGACCAACACATTCAAGTTTGCTAACTTGAAAGAAATAGTAGCTCTATATACTAGTTCTGAGGGATCTTCATGAGACAAATAAAATGCTGAAAGCGATGGAGGATATTCTACTTTTAAGTCCAATCGGCCACTTGTGACTTAGGAATTTTTTTTGCAAAAAGCTTGGGAATTTTGTAACCAAACTTTTTTGTATAAAAATTATACTTTTTTATTTTGAAATGAATGCTACTTTTGGTCATTTTTTGTTTACCTTTGCTTTTTTTTTCTTTATTTTGCCTTTATCAACTATTTTCTTGTGATACATGCTTGATGATAAATGTTGGTATTGGGTGATGACTCAGATCTTTGGAAAGATTGTTAGTCATTTTTTTATGTCTCAACCTAGCGTAAATCTTACATTGCCCATCTCTTTTGCTCAGTTGGGTTGTTATCTCGGCAGGTCTTGCATTTTGCTAGGACTTAGGCAGATCATGTCACTGCCTTCGCAGAAATAATCTCCGAGACTCGCTACTAGGGTGATTTGCGTCATATTTTTCGTGGAGCTTGTCGCTATTGAGCAGGAAACTATCTCTAGAGTTTTATCCACATTGTGCTCAAAAGACATAGGTGTTTTGATGCTTGGCATTGAGGATTGGATTTTGAGTTATGATACTGATCAGATGTTTATGACATTCCTGTTAGTTTATTTTATGTTATTGATGTCTGGCTCACTTCTTACACTTCAAGGTCTCATTTGATTGGTCACATTGTCACATTGGTTGGGTCGTACCTTTCACTAGGTTTTATGCATATCTTATTGCTACCTTTGTGGGGGTAATCGTTAAGGTTCGCTACTATAGTGATTTATGTCATACCCTTCATAGAGTTTGTCACTAATGGGAAAGGAACAACCTCCAACAGGGTTTACAATGCATGAGCGTTGTGGGCTATTCCGCCGACTAGACATCTTTGGTGGTGTGATACACCAAAATAATATGCAATTTTATATATACAGTTTATGCTTAATTTTGACGATAATGTACTTTAAAGAAAGATATTTTCATGTTTTGTTGCAGGTATATCAATTTTAGGCAAGTGGAGCAAAAAGGAGCAAAAAGAAATAAATGGAGCATTTCAACATCCTGGTGCTAGAATTGGCGTTAGAGGCGCCATTTTCCATAGAGCTAACGCCAGAGGTGTCAGAAACTGGTGCTAGAGATGCCATTTTACAGAGAAACGATGCAAGAAGCACCAGAATAGGTGTCAGAATCCAGAACAACGCGAACTTTAGTAGGCTGGCGCTAGAGATGAAATAAGACGGATTAAGGCAGTTAGTGATTATTTTTGAGCAGTTTTTGAAGGCTCTAATCATTTCAAACACCCCATGGAGTGATTCAATGAATCTAGACACTTTGGAAAGGCTCTTGAATGAAGGGACTTGTCTCTTGGTGTGAAGAGGTGTGCCTTTTAAGAAAAAAAAAGGAATTTTGAATTCCTTTGAAATGAAGGTTGACCCTAATTTGAAAGAGGAGTCTAAAGAAGAAAGGGGCTTGAGAGGTTTGAAGAGAAGAGGTTGACGTGAGAGGGAAGTCTTGGGAGAAGAAAGTATTTTCTTCTAGAGTTACAAGAGGAGAGGAAAGATGAGAGATTACTTCTTCATTAAATTTATAAGAGAGAATTGAGTGTGATTATAAAGGGAAAAATTGTTTAAAGGGAACTTCAAGAGATTTGCTTGAGAATAAGTGTTAAATAAGTTAAGTTCTTTTTTTTTCATTATTTTGTAAACTTATTTTTAGATATATAATCTATGTTTTGTCGTATTCTTCTCATGAATTCTGACTAGTCTTCTTTATCTTTATGCATACAATGAGATATGGTTTTGTGAAGAATTAATTTTGTTATATAAGGTTTTAAATGTAAATAAATTGTGATAATTCAAACTCTAATATTTATTTACTTTTTGATCTAGCCAATTGAAATGTTAAAATTTGTTGAGAAACATAAGATCCGAAAGGGCTATGCTTTCTACAACAAGGTAAGAGTTACATTCAATTTCATGGGTGAGGATGTAGTTCATGGGGTTGCGTGCAAATAAATAGAGAAATATCTTTGATGGGCGCAAAATTAAAGTTTTTAAGGTGACAGATTAAAATTCTCAATTTGGTCCATATGCTTGGAAACTAAAGCGAGATTGTTAGCCCTCAAGGGAAGAAGAAGTGAAAGCTCTGGAGTGGCAGCCAATATCCTCTCAACCTAACCATAAATTTAGGGACCAAACTCTGGATTAGTCAATGTTTTTTATGCACTCTCAGAGAGTACAAAATAGAATTGCTCATATCTTCACAATCCATAAAATCATTGTAAAGGGAAATTATGTTTTCTTAAATTTGAACTCTTCATTATAATACTTTGTTTAGTATTTATAAGTTTACTTTCGTAGTTTAGCAATTAGTTTAGTTAACTTAGTTCTTTTAACTGCATTTCATTTAACACACATTAAATTTACTTTAGATTCATTTCTCTTACTTAAGTTTTATAGTTTGAATATTATGTTTGACGTTATAACCATAAGAATTTCCAACTTCTTGTGTGATCGATATTTAGGACTCCATTAGAGTCATTTATTACTTGAGCAATATATATACTTACGTTATTATTACGGTTTGACAGCTTAAAGATTTTAAAAGATAAAACTATTTAAACTGAATTATTTTTATTGGGATTTAACAGCATATTTATTACTCGTGTTGTCATGTGTGTGTTGTCATATTGAAAGATATTTACAACGCACCACATAAAACCGTCGCACCATGGTGTTGTTGGTGTACTGTTTGGATTTGAGTTCCTCGAGTGTCAATCAGACTTAAGAAAACCTTAAAAAGATTCATGTTTCATAGCAAAAAAAAAAGTTTTGAAATGATATGCCTTTCATTGTTGAGCTACGTGTCAGCTGCCCAAAGTCGGCTGAGTGTTATCTATGTGTCATATGGTCAACCTCCCCCAGGGGAGTTTTTCGACCATTGGAGTCAGTCATCTATTTTATGGTTCTCGCCTCTAAGCCAAAGCCTCTTGGATGATGAGAAAAAAACTGGTTTTTGGCTCCCGTTGTTGCACAAACTCCTTGGTACGCTCCCCGATAGGAGTGTCTCTGGGATGGATTTTTCCTCGTCACTCCTCTTTTTGCTAGTACTATGCTACACACTCATCGCACCTGTTAAGATATTCAATCCAAATTTATTTTGTGAGGCAAGGCATGCCCAAGGAATAGAGAGGCAAGAACCAGAAAGGAGAGACAAAGAGAGATAGAGAGTACACAAAGAATTGCCCCTCTAGGGCAAAGTTAGGTATTTTGTGGTTCTTGTGACCCATTTTAAATATTGAATATTGAGATTACTAAGGGAAGGTGAGATAGACTCCCCACAGAATAAGGGTCTAGAGAGAAGAGCCAAAAGCCCCTAATATATAATATGGTCCCCCCATTTATAACAAATAGATAACATAAAATTACATGTTTTACCTCTGCTTTAAAGGAGTTGTACATTATATTATGGTATTTTTGCCTTCCCTGACCTTTTTCTCGGTAGGTCCTTGGGTCGACCGACTAAGCTAGTTTCTGTCGACTTTCGTCTGAGCACTGATACACCAAAAATATATGCATTTTTAGACACATATTTTATACTCATTTTTTGTGATATAGCGCTTTAATGGAAGATATTTTTATGTTTTCTCACAAGTTATTGATTTTTAGGACTTGAAGCAAAAAGAAAGCAAAAATGATGAAATTTGGAGTTAAATGACATTTTTAAAGAAATACTCAGTGTCGACAGCGCCAGAAGCAGCGCCGACGACGCCAATTGACAGAGAGCAACAAAATTAAATATGGGACACTGGCGCTGACGATGCCATTGCCGGTTCAGACCCGATTTCTAGAAGATTTGATGAGTTTGGACGCTTTTTGAACGCTTTTTGGATGCACCTTTTGGAGAACCGACTCTAGGCTTTATTTGAGGCTGAAATTGATCAGAAAAGGCGCACCTCTTCATTCCGGCTTGCTCATTTTCACCATACCTCGCCTCCATACACTTTTTCCATCTTCATTCCACCACCATTTAGGAGTCTATAAGTGATTTATCTTTAAGAGTTTAGAGTTTTGTGGTGAGATTAGGTGTGAATTCTTCTCTAAGAGTGTTAGAGAAGGAGAAAATTGAGAGATTTCTTCTTCTTACATTTCCTAGGAGATGTACAAGGGATTTGTTTTAAGAAAGAGTTTCAGATAAGTGTTGTTTGTTTATTAGTGTTGTATGAACTTTCTTTTATATATGAAATTTGTGTTTTGTCGTATCTTTCTCACGAAGTCTGAGTAATTTTCTTTACCTTCCTCCCTACTCTGAATATGATAAAATGAAGAAATAATATGGGTGTGCCAATATTAAAATATAAAATACATTGTAATGATTTTTCAACTCCGAACTTAATTTAATTTTTGATCTGACCAATTAAATTGTTAAAATGTGTTGTGAAACATATGATCCGGAAAATGGAGTATGAGTTCTACAACAGAGTGAGGATCACATATGACTCCATGAAAGAGTATTTCGTTCAAGGAATTAAGTGCAAATAAATAGGGAAATATACATAGAATTGGAGATTTTAGAATGACAGACTAGAATCCCCAAATCGGTCTTAGTGTTTAAAAACTAAAGCGAGAGTTAGCCTTCAAGTGAAGGAAAGTGGGAGCTCTGAAGTGGGAGCCAGTATCCTCCTAGCCTAACCACGGATTTAGCGACTAAACCTAAGATTAGCTAATGATTTTCTATAACACTATATCAGGGTAAGGAATTAAAACTGCTCCTATTTGACACAATACATATTAAAACCATTTATCTTATCTCATTTTACCAAAGTCTCATTGTAGTGAGAAAGATGTTTTTTCACATAAGAAATCTTCATCACATAAAGATAGTTTAATAGTTTAATAATTACTGTTTAAACTTTACATTTCAATTTTGCTAGTATCTCGATAATTTAGTTTTGATTGCATCTTACACATTCGAAATTAGTGATAGTAATTTCGTTTGATTTCTGTGAATTTCCTAGTTAATTTATCATTTCAAATTTAAAACTTCCTCGTGGGATCGATATTCGGGGCTTAAATAGAAAATCTTTTATTACTTGATAACGATACATATACTTGCGTAGAATCCCAACATTAATTGCTTAAATTTCTTAATAATAAATATTGCATCAAGCATTTGACACCGTTACATAGAGGAGTCAAACTTATATAAATTTTACACAACTATATTTTATCGAGATCTGGCACTTATTCTCTTTCGTTATGGGAAGTCGGTCGGTTCTTGAGGCTGACGAGTGACTGCTCGACTTGCCTAACTATTATTCACTGTTAATCTCTAATGACCTTTGGGGGAGCTATTGAGAGAACTTTATATTGATACTTGTTATGTCGTTGGAGGTAGTAGGCCTTTTTCTGTTCATTTCTTGAAAAGAGATCGGTGTGAATGCATGTCCCTTGTTGCATTGTTTGCTTGGGAGGTCCTTCAGTTATTTGCTTAACCTTCAGTCAGCCAGCAACCCTTCAACCAGCTGACAAACATTCAGTTGGTTGGTCTCGCTATCTCTCGGCTGAGTGGATTTATGTCGATCGGATTCATCATTCATGAGACCTTACAATTTTTTTATCAGGACCCTCATCATATTTCCTTTGATATTGACCATTAGATTGTCTCAAGATTTGTGCATACACATTTTTGGTATACAATAAAGTATGAGCAAAAGAAATCAAATTTCTAGACCTTGTCTTATATTAATTTAATTTTAATTCTTTTTTTCCCATTGAAATAATTTAGAATATAAATCCATTTTCACTTATGCAGAAACTTTATATTTTTTTGCATAAAAGAACATTAATAGTAAATTGTGCCAAGTAGATGTTGAGCTTGTCAAGACTCGCAAACCTTAGAGCTGAAAACGCACACTAATTAAACTTTTCAAAATGGTCACAAATTTTTTTTTTAAATTAAGCTTAAGCTTGCTGCCACTGTTATCTTTTTCCAGAGCAGCCGGGAATGCCATTAAAACATTCATAGAATGATGCTTAAATTCCATCACACACTATGAAATGTAATCACTATATATTTAAAATTAAGAACATAATTAACTCATATTTGGAACCAAACCTAAAGTCAATGATTTGTTTGATGTAAATTCAATAGTGTTTGATTATGTTTCATTCATTTATTTACACAACAAATCAAAAATTTGTTACCTTTTAAATCCTTGATGATTTTTGGCATGTACATTGAGGCATATATAAACATATTTCCCTTGTTTCTGACAAGTGAATTTATTTGCCTTCACATACACTAGAAACATTATGATACATATTCGGAGATATAATTTTTTCCTAATGTAGTGTAAAGGGCTCATGTTTAACATTGTTATTTTATGGGACAATTACATATACCACCCAATTCCTATGTATTTACAAAGCATCTAACACCTACATTTTTTTTTTTTATATTCATTCAAGTAGCATTGAAAGTGAATACATGGAATGTAATAATAGTAGGTCTAGTGACAGAAGTGTGACTTTGGGTGATCAAATTATTAAAAGGTGTGAACGATTTAGATATCTTGGGTCTGTTGTTCAAAGCGATGGTGATATACATGTGGATGTTAATAGTAGAATTCAAGTTGGTTGGTTGAAGTGGAGGAATGCTTTGGGTCTTTTGTGTGATAGAAAAGTACCGCTTAGACTGAAAGGAAAATTTTATAAGATGGTGGTGAGACCTGCAATGCTCTATGGCGCTGAATGTTGGCCTTTAAAAGAGAAGCATAATAATAAGTTGTGTTGCCGAGATGAGAATGATTAGGTGGATGAGTGGCTTTACACTTAGAGACAAAATGCGAAATGAATATATCTGTGATAGGGTTCGTGTAGCTCCTGTGATGGACAAAATTAGAGAAAGTAGTCTTAGATGGTTTGGTCACATTAAATGTCGACCATCTGATGATCCGATTAGGAGAGTAGATGTTTTAGATTCGACTTGTTTTAAGAAAGACAGAGGTAGATCTAAAAAGACTTGGGCTTATTGTATAAAAAATGATCTTAATTTACTAGAACTAAATGAAAATATGACACTAAGTAGGACGCAATGGAGAAAAAGGATTCATGTGTCTGTCCCCTTGTAGTGGGATCAAGACTTCGTTGTTGTTGTTATTGTTGTATACCACCGAAATCTTTCGTATCAAATAATATCACCAATTTAACTTTTAGAAAGTTAAACATTTTCATGCATGGGTAAGGCGGTATGTTCGTAAAAATTCAAGTTTAAGTGCGTCAGATATGTAAATACGTAGGAATTGAGTGCTATGCATGCACATCTTACTATTTTATTTTAATTTTATTATTTGCAGCATGTAAAAAATTATTCGAGCCGAAAAAGAAAGAATTATGATGTGCGGAATAGTGTGATTTTCTTAAATATAAAAAATGCATTTTTAAAGTTTCATTAGGACGTTTATTTGGTTACCACATCTTTTACATGTTTACCAACTGCAGGGTCCAAAATAACAATTTTTTTTGGGTGAGGGTTCAAAAAGAAATTTGATTTATCAGCTATAGCCGAGACAATGACAGTAAGCTACAAAGCCAGCAGATGATATCTGTTTATAAGTTATCCAAAAGAAAAATAAACATTTACAATACCTGACTAATAATAATTAAAGAACAGCAAATAGGGGGGAAAAGATGTTGCTGGGCAGCTTGTACTGGCTATATTTAGTTAAATGGACCACCATCCTCACAAACTTCTCCAACTGCATGAGTGTCAGAGGTATAAAAATTAGAGATGTAAGGAAAGCAAAGGGGGTGCAGATGTAAACAGAATGTAGCTACACACCTGGAAGAGAAATAGCAGAGTAAGCCAGATTATCAGCAACAGCATTGAAGCCCTTCAATTAAATCATTAAAAAAAGTCGGAAACATGGAGGAGCATGGATATAGAAAGAGAGAAAGAGAGAGAGAGAGAGAGAGAGAGAGAGAGAGAGAGAGAGAGAGAGAGAGAATTGTTCACCCTCTTGACATGGATGATATTGAAAGACTGAAACATATCCTTCAGTCTCTTAACCTCCTTGCACAACGCCGCCATGTTTTGGTTTTTTGTTTGCCAGAGATCTTGCACCTGATTTTGTGCAACACCGATCATATCTAACAGACAATGATAGGAAAACAAAATATGATAATATATGCACACAGTACAGGAAATAGGTTAAATAGCGTCGATTTTAGCGTCAGAAATTATTTGATGCAAATTATAGCATCGAATTTGCGTCTGCTTTATGACCAAAATGATTTGAGGGTGTTTGCAGGGAAGTTTAGGTTGAACACTATCAACGCTAAATGTTTGCATCGACTTTGGCATCGATAAAATGTTGACGCAATATGTTTGCATTGCACTTTATGTCGACATTTTGTCAACATATTATACTCACTAAATAGCATCGACTATTCCAACGGTAAGTCTGATGTCAATGAATTTGCGTCTGAATTTGTCTCATTATGAAATCTCGATGTGACTATTCTCTTGTTGTTATGTAAGCTTGAGCAGATTTTTCCTTTTGGTTTCTTTGACTATATAGAGAACTAGTCCAAATATCTATGTTGAGGCTATACTTGGGAGTCAAGTTTAGTACAAATGGATTTATCCCTTTGAGAGATGACTTCTCGATGACTCTAGATGCCTTACATTTTATTTTACACTAATCTACTATCATATTTATTAAGAAAATATCTCAATATTGCGGAATTTTAAATAAAATGAAAAAATTTGTTAAAAATATAGCACATATGAAGGGTTGGATATGCAATGCATATTTGCTCCAAAAAAATAATTTTTTGTTCCTACTATTTAAAGCAAGGAAAGCAAATACATCACGTTGTTGGTGGCATGCCTTCAGAGCCAGAATAATCTGTAATTTTGATATCAAGAGAATCATCAAAGATGCATGACACATGTTATTTAAACGATAAGTAGCTACATTATATGTTCTACTAAACTGCGACGAAGTCCAATCATTTATAAAGTAAGACTTCTAATAATTAGATTATTTTTAATTACTACACGAAATTTTATACTAACTTCAACAAATAAATAACAATGATATGTGCAGTTTCTTTACCGAAAGTTTAAATATAAAGGATAACTCTTGCATAAGCAAAAAGTTTGTCGTGTTCAATACGATGATAAACAGAAAATAAGAAAGAGAAATGATCACAAATCAAGAAAAGATGATCCATGTCAGCCTTAGCAGCATGCTTGCTTGGATCACAAAAAAATTTAGGTTAACGGTTTAGCTATCCACCACCCCACCTCATCAGAGCATTGCCATTTATTAAGAAACACGATTTTATTTTTAATTAAAAGCACTAAACACTTTCATGCTCTATTTCATAATTTTAGATTGTATAATTTTTTATGTGTAGCAAGCCTAACCTTTAGTTCCAACTTAAAATCAATTGTGCAACACTAATTTAAAAACTTCAACTGTGAAAACTAAGAAAAAAATCTTTTAAATCAACCTTGTTCCCTAGAAGATTTTGTGATTATAATGGATGATTTTTTTAGCATAGCACAGAAGTTCTGCATTCAAACAGGTCAGTTGGAGGATGCTGACAGTTAGGTGACGATGGCGTTGTCGGCAGTTGATGGAAGCCTTTTATGATCGGGCGCTTACAAATATTGGCAGTTGTGTCAATGTTGGTCGATGATGAGCAAGTAATGATGATCGTTGACATTGAGTAGTGCTCAGAGCTTTAGAACTCTTCTAATGTAAGAATTCCCACCACTTAAGGACCCTTTCGAGCATGAAATGAGGACTGTTTATAATTTTTAGTAGGAGAATTTTGGTTATTGTCACCAAAATCCCAAAAGTTCCATTGGAAAACCAAAGATGACCCCTCTTCATAATTTCATGTTTTTAAAGTATTCATAAGGATATCACCATTAGAGCATTTGCTTCTTCATCGCAGTTGCTATCATCTTCATTACAACGAGATCCTTCGCATACATTCATGCCAAAATTTTTGGATGAAAAATGAATTTTAGTACTAGTAAAGGACCAATCTGCATGGAGGAGAGACTCCATACCGAGGGACTTTTCAATCTCAAAAATTTATTAGCTCTGATATTTTTTTAAAATTAAATGAGAAGAGAAAAAAAATAGAAAATGGGAGATTATATGACTGAATTTTATTCTCGTATTCAGTGTAAAAAAATATAAGTTATAGATAAGCAAGGAAATAACTATCAAGAAAAGAACGAGAATGACAGAACGGAAAAGATGAGCGAAGAGTTTGGAGTTGACGCTAATGACGTAGCTGGAGATGGTGCAGGAATGCCCTCGAATTGTCGCGAACGAGAAGCAATCAAAACTCATAGAATGCCTCGATGATTTCAAAGGAAGAAAGAGATGTAGCCCTTGAACGTGAACAAAATATAATAGACATAGCCCTAGGTTTGTCTGGACTAAACCGGTCCATACCCGAGATGGCCGACCGACTCTTCCACATGGATTTAGCACCTCCTTTTCATAGGGGATTCAATCCTAGTTATCTCCAGCTTATTTATGTGATTCCTTTTTTCTTTAGGTTTTCAATTTTTTGGTGCTTTGCATCGCGAATGCTGTCGGCGTCTCCACTTCCGTTTAAAGGTTGAATCATAGGGTTCTAGGTGGTGCTTCAGCTGTATCTTGGTTTTCAAGTGGTGCTTATCTTCCTTATCCCCTTCCGCATCCTCCCCAGGTCGCTCCCGACCCCCCTTAATTATTGCAACCGCCCAGGACAACACTTAGTTCCAGTCATTGTGATTGCCTTCTCCCCCGCTTCGCCACCCAAGCAATTCCAGCCCACCAGCATTGCTGTCGTCGCTGTCCAACCATCCTATACTGCTACCGCCACCAAGAAAAAACCTTCTCCTTGTTTTTATGCAGCCAGCAGCCTCCAGCCTCCCAGCCACCTCTCCCACCCATCCAACATTGTTGTTGCCCAAACCACCTCTTTTTCTTGTTGTTCCAACCGTTCCACCATGTTGTTGCCGTTCAGGACAGCAAGGGAACGTCTATTTCCTGCTGGTCCACCGCTACCCACGACAATGCCTCACTGTCACTATCCAGGATAGCAATCATACTTATTGTCCTTGCATTTTCATAGCTCCCCCTCGCTACCACCAGCATTCGTTTGTTGCCACCACACCCTTCAGCCATTCCGATCAACCTCATCTACCTTCACCGTCTTGGGATACACTTTAGTGGTGTTTTTTAGTGTCCTATTATTGTATTTTTCCTTTCAAGCGTGTTGGTTGTAATCGTTTATTTGCTTTTAGTAATATTATTTGTTTTCCTATTGTGGTTTGAGTTTGAGTTAGCTCCTGTATTAATGACTAGCATGAATGAAAAAGAAAATGAAAATAAAGCTAGTAGCTTTATACAACAATGGACTAACATATCATATTGAATGATTTAAGACTAACAAAGATATATTTCACTTCCCTAAAAACAATTATGTTCACTGCATATGACTATGCCCTTTAGTTATATAATTATTAAAACATCTCCTGATTTAAACTTATTGTACTTAGCTAGATATGTTTATAATTAATAAATGCTCATGTCAGTTCAAAAGTTCAACAGGCATTTTGTTATTTTTTATTTTAAACCATAAAATACAATTATTTATTCCATTAAGCAGTGAGCTCATCAGTTATTATGACCACAATTGTTTAAAAGTAGAGGCGCATATTGGGAGCATTGTCATAAAGTTTAGATTCATAGCTAAATAAAAGATTTCTCTATATATGAATTATCTATGTTGTTTATTAAAGGCTTTGTAGTTCATTTTGATAATTTAAATTGGGCATGCCTTTATATTAATATATTTTGATGGATTGATTAGAGGATTTTGTTGTATAAAGCGTACTGTTCTGATGATCTCGGCAGGCCAATTTTTTACTTACTCGAATTTGATTGGTGAAGTTAGGGCAGATGTTGATAATAATTGTCTAAATTGACTCTCATACCTTGTAATGTCTCATGCTTAATAGAGAAGGGACAAAATAGGGTGTGATATTTTCTGAGTTTCCAACTAATAAGAATTATCCATGAATATTTAAATGAATATCGATTTTGCTAATTAACAATAATTTTACCAAAAAAAAATACTTATATTATTGATGCTTGTAGAAAAAATAATAGATTGAAGACACACCTGCATGCATATTAGTTGAGAGTCCCCTTGCACCTGAATATGCTTAAAACCTTTCATGTGAGCATATTTCATCCCCAAAATTAAGGCACGGTATTCTGCCACATTATTTGTTGCAATGCCCAAGCCTTCACGAATACAAGAAACCTTAATTCAAAAGATTAAGAACTTGGCCATCAGGAAAACTTTAATTCATAAATTACTATGACAACAAATTACTAGTGCTATTGGATTGGATAGTAAACAAATGCAAAAAATGCCTACCAAACTCCCATCTCCATTGCGTAGGACTGCTGCAGCACCAGCCTTCCCAGGATTTCCTTTAGAAGAACCATCAAATTCGAGGATGCAGCTTATCTGCATATGCAAGGAAAATTAATTATAAAAAGTTAAAATTTTAATTGCTACTTGGCTTTTTAAGAATGAAATATTAATATAAGTCATCAAGATGATAATAATTATCATCACCATCTTGAAAAAATTCAAATGCACAAAACGAATATCTATATTAAAATCCCAATAACAAGTTCTAATATATATACAAGAATCAATGTTCACAAAAAAACATAGCAGTGTTAGTAACCAGACTGTCTATTTATCTCAATCATATGGAATTGGGTTAGTTTTATGAATTGTCTTTAACATCCACTCTCGGATGGGTGCTCTCATCATTTTGGAAAGATATCTTTGAATGGTTGAGAATTAAAATAGATTTTAGCTAAATAAATATGTCATTGGGAACTGCAAAAGGATGATGATCTACATTAAATTTAACTATTAAAAAAAGTGGATAAATAGAATATGATGTTTGTATAAAAGCTTTTATTCTATTGCATTTTAACTTTGTAGCTATTACAGGATAATATATGTAAATAGAAGTGTTATCAAAGCGCAAAGTAAAATGCAATGTGCAAGGTTTTATCGTAGTTTCAAAGAGCAAAGAGCGAAGAGCGAAGCAAAATGATATTTTTATTAACTAAAGTGTAAGTAGGATATATAGAAGTTGTTGATATGCATGCATCCATGGACCACATGAGCCCACCAATAGTTTAGGATACCAGGGGTTCAACGCTACATTTGAGGCGAGAATTACTCTCCCTAAATTATCCATTATTATGATTAATTTCTTTCCTTCTTTTCATATGTTTTTTGAATTTCCCTTCAATTGTATTAAGGTTAGTCCGAGCTGTGTATATACTTGTTATTCGCTTCTATTAGAACAAATGAAAAACTAGAGAGTTTTTCCTCTAAGAAAGTTTCTCTGAAATTCCACATGATATCTCAGCTAGGAAAAGCCCTAGACTTCTATTTCAGTCGTGGAATACTCCCTGCAAGCCCTCCTCAACTTCCTACCTGCCAAATCCCTCCTTGCGATTGTAACAACCAAAATTTGAAAACCATGTAAAATTCAATAAATTTTAAAAGTATCCTAAATTTCACACCATAAATTGTTTTTATAAAATTCTACGCATGAAAATGATCAATTTCATATAAAACACAATATATTAATTATGTTTGGATTGGCAGATAAAATTTGGAATCTAGAAGTATAATTAAAAAATTAAAACCTTAATTAATTCTAATCTTCTACCTGATCTGCATGATTACTGTTCCCAACAGTCATTCACACGATTTTTAGTGCTAATTTTATTTGAATGCCCTATAGTGCTTTCGATTCCTCTTCTATTTCTTGGTTTCATTCGCATGAAACCCCTCCCTCACTTCACTCGCTCGTCTGAAAAATCCCGCAAGTTCCCACTTGAAGCTACGCTTAGGCCATTGTAGTATGTAGCGCGAACCAAGTGGCACCAAGGAAGCCGCAACTCACAGTAAGGGCTTCAGAGGAGGAATTGGTATGTGTGAAACCTTGTTTCACATTATTCTAGGGATTCCATTCCTTCCTCACACCTTCATTTTGACGAAGGTCTTGATTTTGTGCAATTTTTTGTTTCCAATAGTCGTAGCAGCAATCAAAATTCTGTAGGAAGTGTCGAACTTGGTTTGCGAGCATTTGTAATAGTTTTGGCACAAAATCAACAAAGGGGAAGGGAGGATTGAGGTGTTAGGAAGAAGAAGAAGTTCAGGCGGATCGGAGAAAGGTTGGGTTATGCCGAGAAGCTCGTTTGAGATATGAGTTGGCATTTAAGACATGTTTTGTGTTGATGCACGTTATGAACCAATTTTTATGAAACCCTAGGTTGCCTAAGAATTTTAGGTTGTTTACACAACACATTGAGCTCAAGGCAAGCGTGAGGGAGCTTGTCGTAGGGCTGCTCCAAAAAGTCAGGTGAAATACTCTTATGCTAACATATGAGAAATAATATTCTATAGGTTTTCATATGATCTCTCGTTTGACACGGATGCATTTAAAAATTCCTGCATATAACAGATGAATATCTGCACTACATGTATGAATCTAAGCTAAATTCTTCCTATGATACATGTGATGTTATTATGTTATGATATATATACATATGTATATGATATTAATTTTCTGTAGGTATTCATTTATTATGATTCATACATAAAATATATGAAATGTTATGAATATTTGTTACACATATTATAATTAAGAAATGTCATATGGAATGTAATGAGTAGACTATTACATGAGTGTTTGCAAATACGTTATGCAAGGATGTATAACTTATAAATTTAAAATTATAACTTATAAGTTTAATTAAATAAATTAAAGTTTATTTAAACCTTAATTATTTCCTTAATCACGTATCTCTGTCGGCTTTTGAAAGTGTTTAAAGTTTAGTTTAATATGTATATAATTTAGTTTTTTGAAAAATAGTAATATGATTTTGAAAAACGAGACCGTATATATCACATATATTAAATAGTTTAAGTAATCGAACGCAACCCTACAAACAATACGCTCATCCCGAAAAATAAGCACATTACTTGAAAAGAGGGTTCAATTACATAAACTAAAGAATTTATGACATTCATATGGTCAGTGAATATTTTATGTGTGACAGACAAATTCTCTTATTTAATACAAAGATTAAACAGAATTTATTTTTACGTGGGTTTCAAGTTCTTATAACAAGCCTCTATAGTTACTTACATCATAAACGACCGATGTCACTTGAGAAAACTGTCGATAATTATCAGAGTACTAGTCTTGTGAGCTTCGAGCTCCGTAACGCAACGACTCCGGGTTTAGAGTTTATTTGTGAGCATGCAAATTTGTTTGGTCAGTGGTCTGTCGTAGTGTACCTCCTAAACAACCAGCCTATCGTTCTTTACCCTAAAGGTCTTGAAAGTTTTGTAGGAAAACATAACAGTAGAGGTGCAGTAAAAATGCAGTACAATGTAAAAAGCACAATAAAGAAAATAAAATGCATGTGCGTACCTGGGATTCCTGTCGTTGCTGCAAAATGGTTAGTATTATAAACATACCATGCATATATGTACAAGGAATTGAATAACAACATAAAGAAAAAACAAACATGTAAAGCAAACTAGGTGGCATACATGTGGAAAATTGAAGCGGGAACTATAAGAATTCAAGCTCGGGCTAGGCTCAAATTTATCTCGAATGACTCCATAGGCAACCATCGGTCATCCGCGTATATAAAGCCCAACATTCAATTAGAAATTTCCAACAAAACAATCAAAGGAGAGCAATTTTTGACCCAATACTGGTAACTGACAAGTACATTTAAATTGTATCATTCAAAGTTCATGGTTTATCATGCATGTAAGCTAAATAGATTTTTATTTAGCAATCAAAAGTATTGATATTGTGAAGAATGTATTTGTTTTGTTATTATATTTATATATTTTGTAAATTGAATTATCTACGAGTCGATTACACTGACGGGCTAGAATTACTGGCAATCTAAGAAAGCAAGGTTCATTGCTAGTCTAGTGTCGGTGAATAATATTGACATTTTGTATTCTCATCAGGTCCTTGGGTCAGTTGATGCAATATTATTCTGCTTTATTAGCAGATGCCTTTATCATCATCGCCCTTGAACCCCGAACCGTCCAACTTATAGGCCTGCTTGGTGATTCACCTATCTCTGCCCTATATGCACTTATATTAGAATATATGCACATAAACTAAGTCTCCAAGCAAAGAAAAAAAACGAAAACGAATCAAAGAGAAAAGAGGGAATGTGGACTTAATTCCCAAAATCAGTGGACTTGGGGAAGTAGAACAACTTAGTGGATCAGCTTAAAAAAAGAAAGGTGCTTAAATCTTCTCAAAATAGTAATCAAGTGAGACTCAAAAAAATAAGCAAAGGTCCCCCAAAACCAGCTCCGAAACTGTAAGCGAAACCAACTCTGAAACTGTAAGCAAAAGGCCCTAGTCACAGCTCCAAAACAGTGGGCAAAAGTCCACAAAACCGACTCCAAACCGTAAACAAAAGCCTCATAACCGCAGTCCCAAAGCAGTGTGTAACCAACCAGAAAAAAAAAACTGTGTTTAAAGGCTCCAAAATCAGCATTTATTCAACCCCAAAAATAGTGTTTAACCAGCACAAAGAACAGTGTTTAAAGACTCCAAAATCAGCACTTATTCAA
>NEWO01000032.1:898006-909388 GCA_003013225.1 Phalaenopsis aphrodite | reverse complement strand
GGCACAAAATCTATATTTAAAGGCTCCAAAACAGTAAGCCAATCAGCACTTATTCAACCCCAAAAAGATACATTTAAACCTTCCCCAAACAATTTATAGTATGCAGCGAAAGAATTCATTTGTAACATATACAAGTATTCAAGTTTCAAGTATGGGGCATGTAAACTCATAAGAACTAGACGGTATGTATGTATGCAAGTGGAAACCTTGTGTTAAACAAGTAAATGCATCAAAATCGTGTGGCATATATGAAAATACTCCAAGCCTTTATTCACTTACTTAAAAGCAAAAGAGGTAGCATAAATGTAGTAAAAATTGAGACTTACGTGTTAGACATGTAGATACATAATAAGTTGAGGTATGAATGTAAAGAGCAAAATCTAGGTGCTAGATATGCAAACATATATTAATCGAGTGGTGTGTGTGTAAGAATTGAAGTTTGGGTGTTGGAAACGTAAATACATATGAATTGCATATTTCATTCCTCATACCCATTTTTTGTGGAATCTCTTTAAGTATTGCAAACGTCAAAGCATTCAGATTTTCTTTTTCTTTTAAAACACTTTCAAGGTTTGCATAAATTCGAACCAACTGAATTCCTCGTTCACATAAAGCCAAGCCAAATATATTTTTGATTTGCATAAAGTCGGACCAACTGAATTCCTCATTCACATAAAGCCAAACCGAATATGTTTCTTATTTGCATAAAGTCGAACCGTCTGAGTCTCAGATTTAAAAAAAAAAAATCAGGCCTTTGGAGCAGTTAATCACACTGCAATTTAAGTCTAGTCTTGGCTTAACACTCAGCATCTCATAAGTCTATGTTACTTGACCACTAGACTGATTTGATTTCTGTAAAATTAACTGTTGAAATTACCCTTCATAAATTATTTTTGTTTCAATTTATGAATATCCAAAAAATAAGGATAGCAGTGCCTAAGACAAGTATTATTTCTACCATATCGAGCCCAAAGATGAAAGGAAAATGAAATAATCATTTAACCTCAAAGGAAAATCGCTCATGAAATCTATCATTTAACCGCCACCTCTATATAAAAATATTGCTCTTTAAAAAAGTTATCCACCTTTATGATACGTGTAACTTGAAATCTTTAAAATATAATAGTAAAACTCATTTCTCTTTTAACTTTACCTCAGTGTAAAATAAGTAGAGGCTTGATGCTCATGGTTCGCAGAATATTAAGGTGGGAGGCTTGGACCTCTAATGACGTGAGGCTCGAAGTTACCGTATAGGGATTTCGGACAGTGGAAGGAACAAGAAAAAAAGCAACAGGATTTGGTGAGCAAGAGGGTTGTATCGGGAAAGGAGGAGCAGTAGTTTTGGCTGCTATGGAGTCGTACAAGAAAAAAAATGATGAGCTGCTGCTGCGTGAAGGCAAGCCGAGCGGGAGATTAAATAGTTTCCATGCTTGTCCCGGGCCTGATTGGAATGTCCTAATGCTCCATTAAAACGATATTGGGCGGTTTATTTTGAAATTTCAATTTTCAAATTACGCCGCATTATTGGCTAGGCCTGGTATGATTGACCCGTGTTTAGCCCGAATCGGACCCGGGCTGAGCTTGAACATGCCTTCTTTAATCAATTCTTTATGCGTATCGATTTTCGTGTCAATTGCTCACGCACGAAAACATAACAACATGGGTAAAATCGACGTTCTGAACACGCTTGTGTGGTCTGTTCCGTCATCCAGGGTCATCCGGACGAGTTCGTCGACGGTCGAGCTAATTTAAGTTAACACCGTGCACGGTGCTGTGAATGTGTAAATTGTAGCGCTCATGAGTGTTCGAGTCATAAAGGGTTTCTCTATAGCTAGTTTTATCCTTATAGGAACTCAACTTGTTTCATATGTCGGTTTTAGTCAACTCAACGAAATGTCGATGATTTGAAACCGCCCATATGAGAATCAAATAAGTAAAAAAGTGGCTTGAATTTCTAAATGATGTGTGTCCCAGTACTAGTCCTCAAGGAGGGTCAAACAAGGAAAAACCTATAGCTAGACCCTCGGCTCTAAAAAAAGAGAAGGAAATACCTCACCAAAATTGAGGTCAACAATCTCCCACACATTTACTGTTCCAACCAACCTCTCCCCTCACTTAACAATGCATGCAGTGGTTGGATTGGATCGTAGGGCTTGGATTTTTGGGGAACAAGGTATATGTCGAGATTTCCTCTCCTATTACTTCTTTCATGCTAATTTTCGGCTCAGGTATTGTAGCAAGAGACGAACAGGGAGGGGCGAGTGGCCACCTAGAAGCTGAAGCTAGCAGTTCAGGCTTCGGGAATGAAAATGAAAGGTACGAAACTGATTTTAGCAACATTGAGACATTCATTTCCTTCCTCACATTTCTTTTTCAATGTTTGTCTTTATTTTCAAGCATTTTTTCTTTTCAAGTAGCCGTCGGAGGTGTCGAACTAGTGTCAGAAGTTCATAAGTGGTTTATGAATTTTCGTAAGATTTTTAGCATGAAATCAGCGAGGGGGAAAGAAGTTTTGAGGTGTTAGGGAGAGTTGGGGATAAGATTAGGAGAATCGAAAGGGTAGATTTATGACAAGAAGCCGGTTTTAGGTATTTTTTGGGAAAATAAGTCATGTTTTTTATTAAATCACGATAAGAGCTAGAATTTTATGACTCCTACAATGCTTATGAATTCTCAGGTTGTTTAAAAAAGGCGGCAAGCTCGAAAAGAGGGTGGGAAAACTCGTTGTAGTATTGCTCTGTCAAGTCAGATGAAATAATCTTGTATTAATTTAATAAAAATAACTTACTGTAAGATTTATGTGATTATGTATTTGAAGTCGTTGCATTTAGACTGCTTGCATATTGTAGATGAATACATGCTTGGAACATATGAATATCAGTTGATTTTTTTTATGATATATGCGAAGCAACTATGTCATGATATATGACTTGTTTATGAAATTATTATCAGCAGATATCCATTTGCTATGACTCATGCATATGATGAATGAAATGTCTGAATATTTGCTACAGTTATTATGCTTTGAAAAATATCACAAAAAATATTATGGGTAGAATATTATATGAGTGCTTGCAAGTATGTTATACAATAATGTAGTATTCCTGACTCTGATGCTCAGGCAACAATGAAATTTTGGAATCTTTTTATCAGGTGATGTTAAAATATAGGAAACTATTGGTATTAGGAGGGCTATTGACATCCGCCATGTTAGACGGGTCCAATCTTTATGGATAGTTAATATGGCATTTGGGGCACGATGACGACCCTAATAACAGAACATGAAAATAGTTGAGACCTACCCATTTATAAGTGATATTACTATGAAATGACATTGCTATTAGTACATACAATAAAAAACATATGGGCATGCTTATAAACATATTTTTTATTATATTTATAATTTCATGCTTGTAACTATACATTTTTTAAATGAAAGTCGTGATTTCTATACCACAAAACATTTTTCATTTTCTCAATTATGCTAGCATGTTGTGTAGACATTTACAGTTTCTTATGAGCATGCACGTTTTTTTTATCTATGTATAAAATCTTATATCAGCATTGATTGTTTCTCTAAACTCGTTGTTGCTCAACCTACATTATTGCTTTCCAGGTAGGGAATGAGAATTAGAGTGAGTAGTCAAATGTGACTTGTACAGCTTTTGCACGATATTTTTTAGAACTTGTATATACATTTTGGGTACATATTATCATTATTTTGAATTTAGTTGCTCTGTATAGTTTATATATTTTGAGGATATGATTTTTCACGCTTCCGAGTATGAATATGAACAATTTGTAAAATGCAATGTATCATGTACTTTTGTTGTAATTTAGTTCGACTAGTTCAGCACTCAATGTGTCCTGATTTTGCAAAACAGGATGAAAATTGTTGAGAATTTAGTCTGGCCGAATTTTTCTTCTTTATCGCACCTCAGCCGACCCATAAATGTGGGGCCAGTTGGGGTGTGACAGTCCACCTCCTATCTTTCCTAATAACATTCAACCTATCTCATATGTTTATGATTTTCTAATAATAAATTATTTTTTCCTAGTTGTTATATCTCTAATGCTCCTCAATTAACACACCGCACTTCTTTTATGCACTCAATTTTAGCTCAAATCTTTGCTTTATAATCATTCCTTTAATGATGTTTGATCAAATCAACACTAGTTCATCGCTTGTCCTTCAAATCTAGTTATTTAATGATGACTCGGCCATATTATTTTTGTTGTACAATTTTTTATATCTGATGAGAATTGACATTTGGACCATTAATATAATAAGCTAAGCAAATATAAATATGGATATTTGAAGCATTTAATGAATACATATATCAATTGATTGAATACATAGGGACTGATTTTGAATAAATCTTTAACCTTGGCATCATACTCATGTTGTGTGTATGCATTTGCAACTAACTAGACAACACTTCAAGGCTTATGGCAATAATGGCAGCGTTGGTCCTTCTTAAAATTTTTCCTTGGATGACGCATAAAAATCTATGTTCAGTATTAGAAAATATATTTCTAATAACCTCACCTAACCTTTATTTATGACTGAAATGAAAGTCGATAAAAATTTTCAGAACCAAGAAATTCAAACAAATTTTATAAAAAACTTATGCATTTTTTCCTAAATTCGAACTCAACCATTTCAAAAGCAATAGTGAAAAAGACCATCATTACCATCTAGAGAATTTGATGATAATAACGCGCCTAAAAATTTTGACTTCAATGAGTTGCTGAGTAACAACAAAGACTTGGTCCTCCAAACTCATAAAAGTTTCTCCTGGATGGGATTCTTTGGTCGGACTCTGCTAAGTCCTTCAACAAGTCTTTGGATGTCTTTTTTAATTCTTAGCATAAACTCACATTCATTGCACCTAATAGAATATTGAACCCTATTTTATCTCTGGGTTATGCAAGAATTTTATTGATTTATAGATAATCAGAAGAACTGAGATTTAAGTAAAGAAAAGAAAATCCACTATAATGCTAATAAATACATATTATAAAATAAAAAATTTGTAACCCTTGGCTCACACTGAAATTTCTATTTATAAATTAAGATCCAAGCTCTTGAGCGCTACTAGGAAAAACTAAAGAAAGAGTTGTACATGTGTGCCTCCCAAAAACAAACTTGGACTTATAAAACAAGTTTGTCATTAGATGTAGAGGATTTGCTAGGTTTAGAAGAGAATGGACTGAGTGTCTTCTCCAGGCATAGACAGCTACTTAGGCTAAATTGGTCTAATGTGTTAAATGGCTGTCTTGGGCGGGTTTTTTATAAGCTTGTTGGATGTTTCAACCCTAATTGACCAGTGAATCAGCCTTGTTCCTGACAAGTTGATGCCCTAAATGTAGCTGGGGAGTCCTTGTCACACCCTAACTAAACCCCCTGGTAGGGTCAAAATGTGGTGTGATAGAGGTCGAGAATTTGGTCAGACCAACTTTCACCAGCACTCATTCTTGACTTTTATAATAAGAACTCAGTGGGTGATGAATTAATTTAACTGGATCGTCGCAACATACATGATACATTGCATTTTATATACATATTTGAAACCATGGAAATCATAAATCCAAAATATGAAAATTATACAGAGCTAGTAGATCCAATATAATAAAAAATAAATACGTACTTAAAATATATGTATAAAGCTTTCAAAACTATCGTGCAAAAGCTATACAAAGCACACTTGGCTACTCAGCCTTGTATTTGTTGCCCCTATCTGGAACGCAACAAAGAAGAATGAGCAACAACGAGCTCAGAAAAATAATCATAGCAAACATAAGATTTTATACATGAAAAAGAAACGTGCATGCTCGTATGAAACTATACATGCGTTGACCTCATTTTTAGTGAGGTCTAGTCTTTCTCTTAGGATTTAAGATCTAGCCTTAGGGATCTCCCTTCGACTATCTTATAACCTTAGAAATGGGACCCGCCTCATTTTAGAAGTTCGACCTACTTTTGTCTTTTTTTGTGGTTTCGCATGTGTGGTGTCAACTTCTAGCACTTAGAAGGGTCAAACCGGCATGAGGAAACCCAAAAGAAATTCTTATATGACATTTTAAGCCTTAGGGTGACCTTCTACACAATTCGCACTCCCGCGCACAAACTTCACAATTCGGAGAGTCGACACGTCCGATCATCACAATTCACATCGCTTGCACTGTTACCTACCGAAGGCTCGAATAAACCTTTTGAAACGATCGATCGCGGGTCGAAATTTTGTGAAATTTGAATTTTGACACGTTTTTGACCTGATTGTCGATGACATCGTCCGAGCGACCCCGGATGACAAAACGGGCTGCACCGGCACGTCCGAAAAGTCGATTTTGTTAGGGAGGACCCCCATTTTGTTACGTCGCCGCACATGGATAAATCGCATGAAATTTGATATATATATATATATATATATAAATATATAATTCTTTTTTTCCCCCCTAAATCCCTAAATCCCCAAATCGTTCGCATGCGCCTCCCTCTTCCTCCCATTCGCACGCGCCTCCCTTCCTTCCTCTCGTTCGCCAACCGACCGAGCCCTCCCCCTTCCTCTCTTTCGCGAACCGGCCCTCCCTCTCCGATCACGAAGCTTCAGCCCGCGGTCCCCTCCTCGTACGTTTGTCGCCCTGCTAAAAGCTTCCACCTACTCCCTCTGGCACGCTCCGGCTTTCCCCTCCCACGCCTCTGCGATTCTCGTCGTCTTCTCCCGTGCGACTCTTGTCGCTTCTCATGGCTCGGCACACCACCCAGGTAAGTGACGGGGAATGCATCTCCTCTTCCCTTGCTATATAAATCCCATTTGGGGAGTTCTTTAGGGTAGGCCGAAATTCTGGAGAGGGGAGGTGCTGCCAAAATTTCCTCTAATCTCCTTGTTGGAATCCTGAGTGCTTGAGGCTTTTTGGAAGTTTTGTGGGTGAGGTTTGGTTGAAGCTTTGATAGAAGGAGACGCTGCAGAAATTTTCTCCAGGCTTATACTTGCATTTTTTTGGGCATTTAGAGTAACAGTTCCTACTTTCTTTACTCTATTTTGGAATTTATTACAAATCTTGGAGGAAGCTGGTATTAAAGGTTCATATACATAGCATCTTTTGAGCGATCCTGTTTGTCTTGCTTTCTTCATTATCAAACCAAAGTTGGGTGTTGCCTCATCTATATTATGATTTACAAATTTTTTTTTTGGGAGAACCATCACCCTTATGTGTTGTTGATTATTACGGCATTTAGAAGATCTTGTTTTTATACCTTGCTTTGGTGGGGCATCCGCGCATTTGCTATAACGTTCCTATGTATTTATACATTTATCTATGGTTTACTGTGTGAATCTTTGGAGTCATTGTAGAATTTATAGTTACCCCCAGGTTTGAATTTGATAAGTAAGGCTCCTCTTGGAAATGTTAAACATCAATGTCTTAATTGATTAGACAACTATACTTTGGTTTGAATTTATGAATCATGAGAAGAAGCGGTTGTTGTGATATGCATGAGCCGATTTCTGTAGTCTTCCTATATGCTCACATTATAAAAGTTTATAAATGACATATTTAGAAATACGAAACTTTTATTTATAAGTGCATATACAAATTCTTTAAATTCTTACTTGGGAGGGTATATCTGATTATCTTGCTCCAACAAGTGTGGAATTCTGATTTTATAATTAATGCTTTGCAAGGAAATAATCAGGAATGAAATTTATTAAGAAATGAAACTTCAACCATGCTTGGATTCAAAACAGTTTGTACTTCATAGTTGAATTTGCCGTAGCCTTCAGAACTTGACCCGTGGGAGAAACTGAGTGCGGATTCATGTAATTTCAAATTTCTTGTGACTTGGTTAAACAATGATAGGATTTGTTTGGGACTGAATTTTATGGAATTGATGTTGTGGGACAGATTTACATACACACCACCTAATTCTTGTATGTTTACATTTATGCCACCTAAAATATTTGCATCATATAAAATAGTGTTATAGTTTAATTTTAGAGGACCTACATGCATTACCACCAACTTAATGTGTATTTACATATTTGACACCTAAACATTGATCTTCCGAAGTTTTGCATATACCATAAAATTCTTTTATATTTTTTTTACACAACTAACACCCAAATTTCAATTCTTGCATATGCGCTATCTTAACTACACATTGCAATTGTGTTATTTCTTTTGGACTATCAAAAAAAATTTGGGTGGTATATATGTAAGTGCTACATATGTAAATGCTTAAGAATTGCATGGTTTGTATGTAAATTTCTCTTTTCTCGTAGGCAAGATTTTGTCACTTGTTCTTGTGGTGGGCAACAAGGTAGAAACATTCGTTCTAAGCTTTTAATGTGGCTGCAGTTTCTAACATGTTTTAATTATATTTTGGGCTGCGGTCTTGGCCTCGTAGTGGTTTGGTTTTGGATCCTGTTTTGGTGGCTCGGTTCTGCTCCATGATTATGCCCACTCATGTTTGAAACATAAGTTGAATGAAAATTTTGGTTTTAAGTCTTTTTGGGTTTTGTTTTGGGGGCTTGATTTTGCTTCATATTGCTGCCCTCTCATGTTTGAAACATAAGTTGAATGAAAATTTTGGTTTTAAGCCTTTTTGGAGCTTGATATGGTGGTTCGGTTCCACTCCTTGTCATTTCTTCCCTATTTGAGATACATATTGAGCATGGAGTTTAATCTCTCGGAGGCTTTTGGAGCCTGTTTTTGGGGGTTTTGATGTTATTCCTCAAGTTGCCCTTCTATTCGAAGCTTATTCATGAAATTTCATTTAATTTTGGGGTTTTGGAGATTTACATACATGCCACCCAATCCTTATTTGTTTACATTTCTAACACCTCAATCCTCATGATACATATAAGAAACAAAAAAAATAGTTGTCTATATCAGGCATCCTAGAAAGGATTTGGATAGTATCAATGCAAAACAGAAGAGTTTAGGTGCTAGATAAGGAAATATATAAGGGTTGAGTGACATCTTTTTCTTATGATATAAAAGATTTGGGTAGGTTGCTCCCCTTGCCCGTGAACGTGTTTCGGTTGATTCCCTTGCTGCCCCGGCCGTGAGCATTTATTTGATTCTGTGGGAAGATTTTATGCTTATTTGATGTATGAGGCTATCTATTAGTTCGAAAGTTGGGGAATTTTAATTTCGGCATGAGTTTGGAAGTATTGGTAGTGGTTTCCCCGAGGTCATTTTCTTTTGAAGTTTGGGAGATTTTAAACCTCATTTTAGAAAAGCATTTGGTGGACTTGATCAATCCTACGTCTTTGGGGTTTGAAAAATCAGCGCAAAGTGACCCTTTATGTTTGTTAGGAAAGAAATTGGGCCCTACTTTTCTAGGTCTTTTCGATATGAGTTTTAAGAACTGATCCATTCTCCTTTTCGGTGTTTTAGATGGATCAGTGCCTCCTCTCTCTCACCCCATTTTTGTTCTTTTCTTTCCTTGCTTCTTGGTTCGTTCTTTTTGATGCTTATGTCTGATACATAAGTGTCCACGTATAACCTTTTGCTATACGTGAAACCATCAAGCAAGGTCGCAAGTAATCGTTTTGGGGCGTACGGTGTTGATGATAAAGACACACCGAAGATAGAGCAGAAAGATGTCTTATCTTATAACATCAAGATCCAGACATTTGATGAACAATATGATATGGTATCCTTCACCGACATAAGTCTAGCAAGAGTTGGCTCGAACCTCCTCAGGTTGTTGGCAGTCCTGTGCCTGGCAGCGTAATCGACTCGTGGACAACAAAATTTTTTTTTAAAAAAAAACAAGATAAGTTTTGATAAACCATTTTCAAACAAAAAATACTTTTCTACGAAACAAAAATTGATAACCCTTCTTTGAATGTTTAAAATTTTTATGCATGTTAAAAAAACATAAAACATACTTTAAAGCTGGTTGTCCACCTGACAAATACCTGTTTAGGTTGGGAAATAGCCCTCTGAGTGAAGTTCAAGACACCATTCTAGACGAGTGGTAGGTTTTATACATTCGGGTGACCGAGTAGCCTTCGTGGACCCTCGAGAATAAACATACAGCTAAGCCTAGTCCCATACGAGTGCTTGCGGTTCCCCTCATCCGAATCTTCTTTTTTGTTTTATCGAAGCTTTGGGACAGGGCACTCGTGTTACTTTTTCTTTCTTTCGGGATTTCTCCAGGAGTTTTGAGGATTTTCTTTTACTTGAGTCTTTTTCGTTAATTTTCTCGAGATTTCCGTTTTTCCTCGGATTTCCTGGATGGCGTTTTCTTCCGGACTTTGCTTTTTGAGATGCATTTAGGCTTGCTACACTTAAGGAACATCGAATCTCACGGGCGCACAGGTTTGCTTTACATTTTTTAGTACTTTATTTTCCTGTTTTCTACCTGCTACTGCTCTTCCTGTACAACATGATTAAGTCATTTATGTTCCTATCTGCTACTATATTGTATAGCATGTCATATTACTCCTGTTTTCTACCTGCTACTGTACTGTATAACATATTTCTACTTGCTACTGTTCTTCCCGTATAGCACATTATTCTGTTCCTATTTCTATCTGTTACTGTTCTTTCTGTACGACATGTTATACTACTCTTGTTTTTATCTGCTACCGTACCGTATAACATGTTATACTGCTCCTGTTTTTTTCTACTATTGTTCTACATGCATCCTACTGTTTGTCCTGTACTGCACATTTTATATCCTATAGCTTTAAGCATGCCTTCTTTTATATAGGATGTTTAGAGGACTACAACCATAGAGCCGTTTGATTTGACACCATAACTGGACACCCTAGAAAACTTAAACTTGTCATGTTGAAGAGCTTGGAGCTAGTGCAGTGGGCAGCACGGCCATCTTCCCCAACAAAACTATTCATTTTCCTAGATATTAAACAACAATTCATAGGATTTCGATGTTGTTTGCCCAGCGCAACATAAATCCTCCACCTTTTCTTTAGGCATTCGTTCTAGGATCTGAGGTTGTCGTCCGATATGACATAAACCCTCATATCTTCCAGGCGATTTGTGTGACCATGCCACGCAAATATAAGCCCTAATTAAACAAAATTGACAGGATGAAACATTTTAATAATTTCTTCTCAAAACTAAAGCCAAATCATAAGATAAACTGGGAAGTCCCTGAGGTTCTCCTCTGGATTTGTGGCCTCCCTTAGTTTCTCTTCATTTGGATTTCACAACATTGTTTCAGGTTCGAGCATTTCCCCTTTCACACATCTTCGTCCGATTTCGTTGAAAAGTCCTATCTTTTTTACTTCTTTAAAGATAGTATTCCCTGATTTTTATCGAGAGTTTTCTTAGGTGACTTCGGTCATTTAAGATGTAATTAACTATAGGGGCTTGCCCTTATAGGAAGCTTTTCTGAACCCA
>NEWO01000032.1:870616-897336 GCA_003013225.1 Phalaenopsis aphrodite | reverse complement strand
AAAGATCATATAAACTATCGATAAATGTTGGGTTTCCCCCAACATAGCAGTTATCGATATCCCCCTGATACCCATGGTTCCCAAACGTTCTGTCACCGCCTAATTCCAAAGGTTCCCAGAATTTCGTCCTCATATAAATATCAAGAGTCGTGAATATTATATCCCTGCATAATGTATTTACAAGCAATCATGTGATAGTCTACCCCCCTAATATTCCTTGTGACATTTAAATTATTATTACTATATCAAGCATAAGGAATTACATGTATCATAGACATAACACATAATAAATGAATACATGCAGACAATTAATATCATAAGATTAATCACCTGTATCATACCATGACATAAGTATCGTAAGAGAAGTAAACATGTATTAATACATTCAATTGCAGGTATCCATTTGCAATATGCAGAAATTCTAAATGCATCTACGTCAAAATAGAAATCATATAAAACCTATAGAAGAGTATTTTTTTAAATTAGCACAAAATTATTTCATTTGACTTAATGACGCAGCCCTAAGACGAGTATTCACGCGCTCATCTCTAGCTCATCACATCTTATAGACAACCCGGGACTCGTAGATAATATAGAATTTCATAAATTTTGGTTCAAAACATGAATTAACCCAACACATGCATTAAATGTCAAAACATATCTTAAAAGGTCTTTATGGCATAAATTTGTTTTTCCAAAAACATCAAATTTCTTTCCAATACTTTCAAACACCTTAATCTTCACTTTCCCCTCACAAATTTCATGTTAAAACCAATACAGAAGCTTGTAAAAGACTTTACGCTTCTGACACAAGTTCAACGCCTCTGACGATAGCCAGAAACGACAAAAGCACAAAAAACAAAACAAATGTAAAAGCGAAAGTGTGAGGAAGAAAATTGAAAGCTTCAAATATTGTGAAAGAGAGATCCACACTTACAAAAAATGCCCTAGAGCCCTAAATTGTAAACTGCGGCTTCAGGACTGCCGCTCAGTTCACTACCTGCTCAATAGCCACAGTACCCGGGTGCACTTTTGTGCATAATTTTGTTGCAAACGACGAGACCGCAAGGGAGAGGGGAAGGGAATCAGGAAAGAAGAGAAGGAATTTCAGGAGAGGGGAAGGGAATCTAGAGAGAGGAGAAGGAATTTCGAGAGAGGGCGAAGTTCACCGGCCCTATTCAACCCAACGAAGGAAATAAAATGCGTGGGAGGTCGGTTGGCTATAGTAAAAAAGGATTAGGAAGAATTAATTAGGGATTAATTAGGTTAATTAATAAATAACTTTGAAATTCTATATCTTCCAATCCATTAACAATTCATGCTGGTGCTTTATATGAAATTGATCGATTTCTTGTGTGGAATTTAATAATATCATTTCGATCAAATTTTGGGAGATGAAATTTTGGATTCTTTTTCCATTTTGTCGAACTTTACCTGGTTTCTTGAAATTTGGGCGTTGCATTCCTCTTGAAACCTAACTAGCGAGTCTTCTAGAAACCCAGTTGTTGAGTTCATATCAATATTCTTCTTTTAGGTGAGTCCACCCTTAAGGTATACATATTTATATATAGGTATGTTACTATATATCATATTTTGAAATATTCATGAGATTGAATCATCATTAAAATTTTTAAAATTTATAAAATAAGAGATTGTATAAGATTACAATAACTTTGTTGGCAATATCAAGTGTTAATAGTATGCTCAATATGCAGAATATCAAAAATATTCCAAATATGATATTTATATTTTCTTGCATTACAGATTAACTTACTAAAATTGAAGTATCTTCATCGAGACAATTTTCATTATTTCTACCGTCTCGAGATATTGTTTGTTTAAAAACCTAATAAAATTATCAATTCCCAAATTAGATACACACCATTAAACTAAAAAACTCAAAAATCAATCGATTAAACTTAAATATTATTTTTAGCTTGAAAGAATTCCCCTCATTCAAGCCAAAAACTCAAAGCCACAAAAAATCATATTCTTAACCTGAGTTCCTAGCTTCCCTCTTCTTCTACTCTTCTTGTTCCTTCTTCTTCTTCTTCTTCTTCTTCTTCTTATTCTTCCTCCTCTTCTTGTATCGTCTCTGTTTTCTTTACTCGAGAGCTCCTGCTCTCTTTATATTCAGCTCCAGTTCCAAGTTAAGGGAAATATATAAGGATGAAAAACATGGATGAATGCTAAGAGATAGATATTAGGTATAAATAAATTTATAAAAATTATAATATAAACTAATATTCCATCACAGAGGGGGCATGCTTTGCCTGTGTTGGAATAATTAGGAATTCCTACAGTAAGTTTAAAGAATAAAAACTACAGGAAATTATTTAATTATTGTTAATATACTAAACCATTTATATATGTATTATAAAGATGAAAATAAAATATAATATTTTATAAAAAAAAATGGTTCGGACTTGTGATATGTGAAAAATAGCGTATGACTCTTTGAGGGAAAAATTTTCTTACAGGCTTTTGTGAAATTTTGAGGTATTGCATGCTAGGCACAAGGGAATCTCGTGTAAACATTTTTTTGCCAAAGTGATGAATCTCAATGAAGACATTACGTAGCCATATATAGTATCCCTTTGCAAGAGAAGTACCCAATATCTCCATTATAAGAAAATAAAAATGAATATTCAAACAGAAAAACATGAAAAACCAGAAAATAAGCAAGATGTTCAGTTACTCGAAAGGACTGCATGAAAGCATGAAGAAAACAACTACAATCATAATACAATAGAATAACTCACAGGTTTACAGCTTATGGGCTGTGCTTCAATGGCAGGGATTGATTTACAGAGTTTGTTTGCTAGTGCAGGTGATGCATCACCGGAAACAGCGGTTCCCTGTAGAAAAATCACCAGTATGTCAGGAAGAGATGTAAATACAGAAAAAATTGGAATGAACAGAACATATTTACTGGAAAACATGCGCAGAAAAGAAAGTTGTTGCACATTCACTTTCTTCCTTGATCATATTCTTCAAGTTTTTTAATTTTAAAAAAAAACATAATCGGCTTAACATCATTCTTCCTAATTGGATTGATCTTCTCAGGGTGCTTTCATTGATGAAAAAGGTACTTCAGAATGCTACTCATGAATTTATCCATTTTATCATCAACAAAAGAAAGATTCACTCAATTTCAAGGATGACATTGAATAAAGCTTTTCATAGTTGTAAAGGGGAATTTGTTCCGGAAGCCCTAATGGGATGGTTCTTCCAGCATAAATTTTTATCTTTGATCAATAAATACTTAATGCATTTCTAAACTCTCTAGTTCTTGTCAAACGAGAGCTTGGTAAACAGTTTTAAGTGCCACAAAGGTTTAAGACGGTTCCTCTCTCATCTCTCCATTTTATTACCATTGGGGATGTGCTTCACAAGATGCTTAAAGTTGCAACAAAAGATGGTTGGATTGAATGTTCCAAATGTGGCAAAAGAGGAACATTTATTAATAGTAATCAACTTGTTCATCATATTGCCTCCTCTCAAACTACCATTCTCAATTATTTAGTTGCTTTTTTTTAATTTAAATTCAAAATTATAAAAATAAAGGATTATTTATTGTTAAAAGGCTTGCTCTCTTGAATATCTCCCTTTCAAATATTCAAGTCGGCTCTTATGATCTAAAGCTTTGCAGAAAAACTTTTTGAATCCAGTCATTGAGAAAGACAAAAAGAAAACTCTAATCTAGGAAGAATAAATTGCTATCCAATAGGTTGGCAGATTATCCTAATTAACAGTGTGTCATCACCAATCCCTCTTTACTATTTGTTAACCTACACATGAACCACAAGATAGTACAATCAAACCCAGTCGAAATCAACATTAATGGCAGTCATTAAACACAATATTGTACAAACTTAATTGAATAGCTCAATTACAGTCAAAATCGTTGAAGGGTTGTCAGCTTTGCAGGATGAACTCTGCAAATCAAAAGCACCGAAAATGCCCAAACTTCTTACATTGTCAAATAACCACCAACAAAGACAAAGGATTTTGGACATCACGTAATGATGTGCAAATATTACCTGTTTTCCAAAATGAACAATGCCGATGTTTGAAGAGAAGAAATCTTGAGGAGAACATATCTATTACCTTATGCATCACACAAAAGTGAAATGAAAAAAATGTCTGCACACAAGGAGACAACACAAAATTCAAGAGTCACAAGATTGATGAATTGTGAATTCGTTTCACAAATTTATTTACATTCTGAGTTGGTTCTTTATGTTGTCCTCGATATGAAATTTGATCATGTTCAAATATGTGTGCAGTAACAAGATTGATGGCGGAGTTAACCCAAAATCCGATCGGAAAGTAGATTTTATTATGCCAAAAGCAACTGGGTTACAAACAATACTCAAAATAGAAAAGGAAAAACAGCACAACATGAATCTCCAGTTAGGGCGAGGTGGGACAGCCCAGGGAATGGTGGTGAGGGAGCTGGGATAGGTAGCGAATGGTTGGGTGGGGTTATGTGGGCTAGCCACTGAAATAAGGAGTGGGAAGGGTTGTTGCTAGTGTAAAAGGGGGGTGCGGACTGGCGGCTAAAGCAGGGAGTCAGAAAGGCAGTTGGTTGAATAACAAGGAAAGTCAGTAGAAGGTTGCAAAGCAGTGAAGAGGAGGGTGCAGGCTGACGACAATAGGATGAGTGCAGGGACAACAGTGACAATAAGGGGTGCAAGAGAAGCGGTGAGGTGGACAGGATGTAGGGATCAAGGAGGTAACCACCACCTCGGAGCAAGATACAGCCGAAGCACCTGCCCTCGGATACAACCCTAGCAGAGAGAAACACTGACGACAAAAAACATAAACATCAAAATTGAACCCTAAAATAAAAAATAACATATTTATAATAGAGAATAACTAGGAGGGGAAAATCCTACCCCTTGGTTGAACCCCCCCCTCCCCCCAAGCTTCTGCTGAACAGGTTCAATCGACTCAGCTCTCCAGCCCCCACATTAGTCTTTCGGGGTTGGAGGAGGTTCGACTTCATTTGTCGAAACTTTTATCTGATCATTGAAAGTAGCAGAACCGTTGTAATCTCCCGGAGTTGGGATCTTCGAATGCGGTCCCAAAAGCACCTGGATCTTGATGTCGACTGCACTATCATCCAAAACATTGGAGGAGTTTTCTCCACTAAAGGGCATGCATCCATATTGATCCAATCTTTTGGAGGTACATCACTAAACTGAACTGAACTGGGCTTGTGCGTACAACATATATGACCGACTCCTCCTAAAGTAACTCAAGGTTGGCTCAATCTAATATGAAGTGAGAATAATTTGAGCCTCTCAAAACAATGGTGGTCATGGAAGTTAGGTATCGATGGTGATGTTTTGAAATGCTCTCTGTCGTAACTACCTCATGTATGGAATCGGTGTCTCAGCCCTATCATCCTCTGTCGTAGCCAAAATTGGTCTCTGACGTTGCTCTACTAGTAAGGGCACTTATGATCTCGGGCTTCGTCAAAGGAAGAAGAACGACGTGTCTTCCCTCCTTAATGAAGGGGTAGGTGTTTTTGAATTTATCATTCTAAGTCTCTTACGATTTAATTGCCACGAACTCCCAAGCAAAAGGTGACAGACATATATGGGTGCTATATCGCACCACATATGATCCTGCAGCTAGCTCCTAATCAAAAACTCCACTAGGCACCTCCGGTCGATGTTGGCCCTATTCTCCTACTTCAGTAACATCAGAGAACATAGCTGGGAATGCCTCTGAGTTATTAGGTCAAATTTCTCCACTATCTACGTAGACATCACATTCTTGTTGCATCCTCCATCACTGATGAGAATGCATACATTCTCGTTCACAATGCAACAGGTGTAAAATATGTTATGGTAGAGCCAGTGTAAATCCCTGTATCATCAGTTTATAGAACTCATCGAACCAACAACATCTCGCCCTCATCCAGTGAAAGATGATACAACTCACTATGCTCCTCAGCTGTCTTCTCGTCGCTATCCTCCTCCACGGCGCCCTGTTTGGTAAAAGACACGACTCGACTCGTCGGGGAAGCTGAAGGTGATGTGCCCAAATCCAAGGCCTCTAAAATATGTTCGTGTGAGAGTTGGAGTAGGTTTCCTACTTTTCTCGGGCTTCTTCTCACATGGGTGGCTTTGTCATTATCTAGACCAATTTTCTCAATTCTCTGAGACGTGCTCAAGTTGTTTTCTTCAACTACGGCTGTCTGCCTGAATAATAGTGACTGTCTGCTCTGTTTTTGTTGTCTCTCCACATCCATGACTAAGGTCTAGACATCTCGCAGAGACCAAAGGCTATAGCTGAACAATTTTGTTGATAGCAAACTTTAAATGCCCCAGATATCGGGCTATGGAATGTTCTTCTAGCTAGACCAACTCACACTTCATTCGTAACGGTCAAACTACGTCGTAAACTCCTCCACTGGTTGGTATCTCTGTTGTAAGTGGAGTCTAAAAAACATATCTTGGCGTAATAAAGATGCAAGTATTTTCTCCGCATCACCTTCCTCATCTTCTCTCACTTGGTAACCATGTTACTGTCTTCTCTCATTCTCAGCAGCCTCTGCAAGTTTTCCCACCATAAAAAAACGTTCTTTCTCAATTTGATAGGAGCAAGCTTACTTTTATCCTCTGGCACTTCTTTGTACTCGAAAATCCTCTCAACTGATTGTTATCATTTGATGAAATCATTGGGATCCATACCTCCATCGAACTTCGGTAGGTCTTCTTTGATGTCAAAATCCTTGTGTCCTCTATATAAAACCTCCTCTCTCGGCCTCCGCTGATATTGAATTCCAAAGCTTCGGGGCCTGTCTTCCTCATCACTTGAGATATCCCTATGGAAGGGATTCAGGTATTCTTTCTCCCCTTCGACTCTCAATATCACGATCAAGGGTAACATCCTCCCGGATTCCATCATCCATCTCTGCAAACCACTCTTGAAGACAATAGCACTCCCGTTGTATCTCTTCTTGGGTAAGCTCGGGCCTGTATCTCCTTGGTAATATGTTAGGGTTGGGATTTTGGGAGTGGAAAAGATATTTGGTGATAAAAATTTTTTTTTTTTCTGGAGATGGTTTGGGTATTGTGAATGCTAGAAATCCCTAAGATGGATGATAAAGCTAGCTCTGATACTAATTGATATTAAAGTTATCCCAAAACCTAATTGAAAAGCAGATTTTATTACACTGAAAGCAACCAGGTTCCAAACAAGACTCAAAATTAGGAAAAAAAAACACAGCATGAATCTCCAGCAAGGGCAAGGCGGAACAGCCAGGGGAACGGTGGTGAGGGAGCTAGGATATATAGCAGTGGGTTGAGGGGGGTTATGCGGGCTGACGGCTGAAATAGGGAGTGGAGGGGTTGTTGCAGCTATATAAGGGGGGTGCAAACTGACGACTAAAGCAGAGCGTGGGGAGGGTCGTTGCGACTGTAGCAGGGAAAGCCGGTAAAGGGTTGCATAGCGATGAAGAGGATTATGCATGTAGAAAACAACCAGGTGAGTGCAAGGAGAGCAGCGGCAATCAACAGTGCAGGAGATGCGGCAATGGGACAGGAGTGCAGGGGGAATAACAGCGAGCTGGTGGGTTGGAAGGGAGGAAGGTAAAGGAGATAACAACCACTTCAGAGTAGGATACACTCGGAGCACTGTCTGTCCTTAGATACAACCCTAGCTAGCAGAAATGTCGAAAGCAAAAGATCAAAAACATCAAAACTGGACCCTAAAAAAAATAACCTATTTATAATAGACGATAACTAGGAGGGAAAAATCCCTCCCCTTGGTGACAGCCCTAACCCAGGCAGGATTCAGCGGCCCCAACCCCCATTCTCCTGAATCAGTTCAGCACTCCAGCCCCGCGCCACCTATACAATCATATTCATATAATACATTTAAATTAATAATCATAATTCAAATAAATAAATAAATTTTATTATTTTTATTTTTACATACCTTAAAAAAAGATAATACTTTGGATTATAATTGATTTCAGGAGGAATCGTCTCAAATAGTACAGAAGCAATTATCTATGTTCTTAAGTGACAAATTGTCCTCAACGACTTTTTTAAATGTCGTGAGATTGTCTCCATTAAACGTTGAATTCATTCAACAACCACTTTTAAGTGTTCATTATGCGACAAAATTAGGATAATTATTACAAGTTGTTCCTCCACAAGCAACCATTTTGAGTCTTTCTTAAGACCTTTATTCTTCATCATAGTTGATCAATTCAAGAAAACTTGAGGTTTCATTCTATATATTTCAACACATCGAGCTGAATGCCTCACAATACTTCAATTATGAACTCGTGAAATTGAAGACATTCAACATGGTTCTTTGGTAAAATAACATTTATTATGATCATCAACTCACGTAAGAGTGATTGCTAGCTCAAATTCTTCTTCAAATTCACTTTCAACATCTGAAACTGGATCCATTTGTTTTTCACCTAAAATAGAAATTTTTCAACGATGTAAATTATCAAATACGACAACAACAACAAAACTTTTATCCCACTAAGTGGGGTCGGCTACATAAATCATTTTTCTTCATTGCATACTATTTAAATTATCAAACAATATAATTAAAAAATGCCAATTCTCATATGCTTCGATATAACCATGGAATCTATCATTTTTACATCAAAAAAGCTCATTCACCAATTATCATGATTCATATACAAGCATTACCATGATCCATATCCAATCAAAATACCACAACTCTTCATAACATTATCAAGTAAATTGTATTATTTCCTTCATTATGCATTCACAATGAGTAAGTTGCTACCAACATTAACGAATAAGCTCACAACAATATCAGATAAATTATAATATTTTCTTTAATATGCATTGCACAACAATATTAAGTTTCAAATAACAAATCATATTACCATAATCAAATCACCAACACATCAATCTCAAGCTTGTACAATAAAAAACTAAAATGAAATAAAAGTGCAGCATCATCATAGCCCAAAATAATAAAATATTCTACAACATAAATGAGATAGAAGAAAACTAGTATTCTTAGAAATACATGACACACTGTCTAACAAAAAACATAAGATGACACAAAAGTACAACATCATCATAACCCAAAGTAATAAATCGTTCTACAGCATAAAGAAATGGTAGAAAGCTAGTCTTCAAAATATGTAGCACACTGACTAACACAAATATATAAGAAAATGATGGCTCCGAAGATTCATCATAATAAACAAGTCATTTCAAATAAAGAATCCAGTCTTTCATTCTGCTATCAGGCATATGAAGAAACATTTTCATCCATATTGCATCGTCTTGAAACTTTCGTAAAGATTTCAAGTAGCAAGCACCATCTAAATCTTCTATTGAATTGCTAAAGTTCATGCATTCGAGAAATCATGATTCAGATTTTCAATTGAAGGTCCAACTGACGTGCACATTATTTTCGATCATATCAACCATTCTTTTTGAACTTCCACTTAATACATGGAGAGTAGAGGCAATAACATCTGAAATAATTATCTTTTTTAGCACATTTTTTAAGTAATTTGCTCTTAAGTGCATAATCATCATTCTTCTGCATATTCATGGATTCCTCTACAAGCCTTGCATCACATTCTCCGGCCTCTTTTTCTTCCTCCGTGTCTGAAGCAATTTTGGCTGAAGTTGCAATTTCCATTGCAATTGTGTCACGATAAATACGACAACAAGACTCATACATTGGGCGTCTTTTCTTTTTTGAAATGCCCTTGCACTTTTATTAACCTACATATTGTTAAATCACAAGTATAATTGATAAAATTTACAATTAATAAATATAAATTTTAGATAAAATATAAGATGAAATAAATGCCTTCAATAACTTGAACCAAACATTTTCAGATGCAATCACTTGACCTGTTATTGCGTTATAACCAATTTTACTCTTTCTTAACAAATTTGAAAACTCTCTCCAATGAGATCTAAGCATATTAAACTTATTTCTCAGTTGTCGATGGAAAGTAAAGCGCGCACCCTTACCTCTGATTTGAGCGAAATCAAAAACAAACATGATTAATTACACGCACAACAAACAAGAGATGAATCAGAGAAGTTGACAGAGCGATCGATGTCACTAGACGAGCCAAATCGAGCAAGCAAGGGTTGCTTCGGGCTTGATTCGAATTTGTGGGAGAGTATCAAGTCACTTTTTAGGGCAATCAACCGACGTATGTGAGCTGACCTTCATTCAAAAGAGGATACGGGCAACGTTGAGGATGATGGTGCTTCTGTGCGTATACAAGATGAGCCTAAAGTAACGGTTGAAGCATTTAAGAGGAAGCATGTCATAATGAGGTAATTTCAATTCAGAGCTTCATTGCACATGTGATGTCAAGGACGAGGATGAGAGGCAAATAAAGGCCCTATTCTCGAAAGCAAGGGGAGCATAAGCTATTGTGGATTCTGCTCTTGGAAGAACAAGCAGGAGGATAGAGGAGCGAGCCTTTGTGAGCGCATAAGAAGAAGGAGAAAGAGATGAAGGATTTAGACGAAGCTGCAGATGTATGAAGCCAAAGAACTATCACATGCGATCGAGCCAAGCAAGCCAAAAGAAGAAATGCACATATCTCATACCACAAAATTCTAATGCATTTACATATCTAACAACTATACTTTCATTTACATGCACCATACTTAAAGGTTTAGTATTATATTAAAAATAGAATTACCACTTAATTTTTAAAACTAGTCTTATCAACATAAAGTCTAGGTGTTATCAACATAAAGAATCCCACTACCATATGATTCCTAGGGCTTTCTTTGGAAAGTAAACGTGAGCATGTATTTACATATTACATAAATAGCCAACTTGTCCTATAAACATTAAGTACAAACAATTACATAGATAGCATTTAGAACCTTTCTACACGAAGTATGGACAACTACATAGATAGCACTTGAAACATTGCTAAATAAAAAACTATCACGAACTTGAAACAATTTTATAGATAGCACTCAAAACATTGTTGCTTCCAACAGTAGCACACAACAACAACAACAACAAAACCTTAATCCCACTATGTGGGGTCGGCTACATGAATCCTTTTTCTCCATTGCGTCCTATTTAGAGTCATATTATCATTTAGTTCTAGTAAATTAAGATCATTTTTAATACAATAAGCCCAAGTCTTCCTGGGTCTACCTCTGCCTTACTTAACACAAGTCGAATCTAAAACATCTATTCTCCTATCTGCCTTTCTTAACACAAGTCGAATCTAAAACATCTACTCTCCTAATCGGATCATCAGAAGGTCGACGTTTAATGTGACCAAACCATCTAAGACGACTTTCTCTAATTTTGTCTGTCACAGGAGCTACACCAACCCTATCACGAATATATTCATTCCGCATTTTGACTCTAAGTGTAAAGTCACTCATCCACCTAATCATTCTCATCTCGACAACACTTAACTTATTATTATGCTTCTCTTTTAAAGGCCAACATTCAGCGCCATAGAGCATTGCAGGTCTCACCACCGTCTTATAAAATTTTCCTTTCAGTCTTAATGGTACTTTTCTATCACACAAAAGGCCCGAAGCATTCCTCCACTTCAACCAACCAACTTGAACTCTACTATTAACATCCCCATCTATATCACCATTGCTTTGAACAACGGACCCAAGATATCTAAATCGTTCACAACTTTTAATAATTTTATCACCCAAAGTCACACTTCTGCCACTAGAGCTATTACTACTAAAATTACATTCCATGTATTCAGTTTTAATTCTACTTAAACGAAGGCCTTTAGACATCCAACAGTAGCACACATTTGAAATAATTACTTAGATAGCACTTGAAACATTGCTACATGCAAAACTAGCACCCAAACGAAGCAATTACATAGATAGTCGTGAAACATTTACGTAGATAGTACATTAAAATATTAGCATAGCCTATTAATTGCATTTTTAATCCCCCACGTCATATTCTGTAGACTAAATCCTCTTTGACTAGTCATACTCTTCTTCCCAAGTCTAATCTTACCATGATCATGTTTTCTTAATGATGCTACTCACTTCCATAGTTGTACTCTTTTGGTTATAAAATTATCCCAATCAGGTCATAACTTTTCACAAACATAACATAGCTTAGTCATGCTCTTTTCGCTAAGTCATTCTCTAGTGAAGTCAAGCCCTTTTGACCTTACTTCTTCCTAGTTATTCCTTTCTTCAGCAACAATATATAGATGAACTTTTTGGCTTCAAGCATAAAAATTACTCAGACTATTCTTTCCCTCTCAGAGTAGATAGTCTCTACATGAACCTACCTTGCACTTTGAACATTTGGAACTTTTTCCAAAAAAAATATAACATTTTTATCCTTCCAAGTATTTGTACAACATTCAGACACTTTAATTTTGACTTTTAATTTTGAATTTGAATGTTGACGAATCTCAGCTCTCGCTTTTATATATAGTTGCATTTGCATGTACATGAAAGTCATGGATTAATTGAGAAACATCACTTTACTATTAGGACTTTACCTATTGATAATAAACTAATTATTCTTATTGAGTGATACTCGAATCAATACTTAAAATAGCCTCATTTATACCCAAATATCATATGATTGTCTATGAATACAAATAATCCAAGGCATATCATCTTAATAGATCTTTTATTTAAATTAATTTAAAAATTCTAATATTAAAATGATGAACCTTAATTTAACTGGATTCCTTAAAATGAGTTATTTGATAGTCCGTCACAATCATATGAGGTAACTTTTATTGCACAAAGACTTTTAGACACATTTTTGTGCTATTTGATAGATCATAACCCTTTAATTATTTAGCTTAGGCAGTGTTGAACCAAAAAATGTCCGGGAGTCACGCCCAAGGAATAAAACACATAAGATGAGTAAAAGAATGGAATGAACCGTAGAGCATAGTGTCTAGGGTATTTCTTCATGAAAGAATTCCCTATTTATAGGTATGGGAGATACCCTATATATACAATTATCTTTTATGCCCTCTTGCTATACAAAGGAACTCAGGGGTACTTAAATAATTTACATGATACATTATGCATACGAACTTTTCACTAATGGAGTGTCCCCTCATTTACTCGATTAGCTCCCATTCGTTTGTCTCTTAGTCGGACGAACCGTGTGATAACGGTATGTGGTCTTTTCATTTGGCTTCACTGGTGTTCTCATCGCATTTCATTGGTCTACTTTTCCCCACTCGATAAATATCTTTCACTCGACTGGCTGTGTGGATGTCCTTTGTTCAGCCTTGAGGTTAATCTGCTCGTCATATGGTCGGGCGACCCATTGGTATTTTGTGACGACCTTCGAATTTTGAGTATCGACTATCTAAATAATCTGATTTGGCTCCCCCGACCAACTCTGACACATCTCAGCTACAGGCACACCTCGTTTGTCGTATTTCATATCCTTGCATGGAGATTCATGTCGCCTTGATCTGGTCATACAAATATAGCTCACCAACTTTTATTGTTTTTTGAAAGTGACAACTCTTATGAAAACAAGAAAGTTAATCACCTCATTAATTGTCGTTTCAATCAGCATTTAATAATTAAATTTTCTAGATTTCGATGCCCTGCCACTCTATAAATAGCTTTTGTTAGTTGTCATGACTGGTATTTCTCCTTTGTTTAAAGCCTTGATCATTCTTCTTGGGGATGCACTGATGGCGAATGAAAGGGCATCCAGGGGATTCTTCCGATGACGTCCTCATGGAAGCCTTCGGGCTGACTGTCAAGAAGATCTGCCCTTCACAAGATCTTGCTGAGGGTCGTCGTGCTCGTGCTAGTTCGATCGGTGAACAAGAAAAATGCCCCGAGGGTGGTCGACCTGCAAAGAAAATGAGAATATAGTGGTTAACCTCTAAAAAGGGGTCTTCAGGGGGACACGATGATGAGGATGATTCGTTGGACGACATACCCTTGGTGCGGCGAGGGTCTAGGCAGAGTTGTCGTTCCTCTTGTAGCCGAGCTAGCCATCCAATCTAACCAGTCAGAGAGGGACGTTGGGAGTGCCTCTGGTGGTGTATTGTCAACAGGCGTGGGTGCGACTGATTCTTCTCAGGTTGAAAAAACAGCAGATGTTCCTCCTGTGCCTAGTGAGAGTTCCTCGTTTTTACTCTGGTCTGAATGGATCAACTCCTCGGTAAAAATGTGGTTCCTAATTTGTTTGTAGAGACCTATCATTTTGATTTCTTTGATGTAATCATTTCTTTTTTTTTCAATTGATCTGGTCCCTGTTTCCGACGCCCCCAAGGTTGCCAGGGGCTAGACGTCATTTTCTCCCACAAGTTATCAGGCGGCGGTCGAACGAGAATTGACCGACTCAGTGGTCTATCGTATGGACGAGACGGCGGACTTTTTCACTCATGAAGTCGAAGCAAGGAAAGCAGCCGAGACCCAGCGGGAAGCTACCCTGAATGAGCTAAAATCGCAGTTAAATTCCCTTTCTGAGAAGTTGTTGGGCGAGATACTCAAAATCAAAGCTGATGCGGCAGACCTTGGGACTGAGTCTTAGCATGATAGGGTGGAGACTGTGCACTTGCGATCGGATTTGGCGGATGTGCGAGAAGCTTGTTCAAATTCTAGGTTTTAGGCAAAGGTTGATAGTGTCAATAGATTTAAGCTAGGTGGTCGGGTTTTGTATAAAGAGTTACTGAGGCGTGGGTTGGTCGCTCCTCAGGCAGCTGACGAGTTGGTTGTAAATTTTGTTTTGCCTGAATAGATGTCAAACTATAATGCCAGTTGTATAAACTTTTTATCCCAATGCGGCTAATTTAATTTTTCTTTTATGGTGATGTGAAATATCTTGTATTAAAGAGGTACGACTTGCGAAGCTTCGTTTCCCACTAGTTCCACATATACGGGTGTGCGTATTTATATAGGTGGTCGGGGACCACTCGTGGCCTCATTTCCTTTTCTTTTAGTCCTTTGCTCGTTTCACTCTCGCTCATTCTTCCATTTCCTACTCCGTATGGTGTTGAAATATTCTCCTCAGGAATTCGGGAAGGTGCGCTCTTTGGAGTGTTCCGTGTTTTCGTCCGACAAGGTTTCAGAGTTGCAAAGGCGATATGTTTTCAAAGAGGGGATAGAGTTTGAGGCTTTGGGGCTGAAAGACCATGCAACTGATGATTACGATGGGTGGCTCGTGCTCTATCGGGATTAATTTATTCATGGGCTTTGCCTCCCCTTCTGCTTCGAGATTCGGGATGTCTTGAATCATTACAGTGTTGTTCCGGCTCAGTTGAAAGGAAATTGTACAACGGTGGTCATGACCTTCGTTATGTGTTGTCGTTGAATGAAGATCCATTGGCATGTGATTTTTTTTGTACATGTTTTCTTTCATGGTTGACCCCGATGGTTATATTAATTTCCCTATAACTAGAAAGATCCATCTGATTGATTTAGAGAACGAGATGAAAAATTGGAAGTGGAACTTCCTCTTGGCATCGGCAAGGGGGTGGGGGGTTCAGACCGGTCCGTCCGGAGGACCCTATAAGCGGACGAAACTCCCACCTCTCATGCGTGGCCTTGCCTCGTTTTTCGATGGAAAGAAACTTTTCGTCATTCAATACACACAGGAGGATGTTGTCAACAGAGTTTTGAATCCCCACAAGTATGGTCGAATGACACGGGAGTTGTGGGTTTTCAAACATTAATGAAGCTAAACGACGGGTCGATAAGGTAGCAAAGGCTTCCACCGAGGTTCTGTGAGCAAAGAAACCGTCAGGATGTGAGGAGACTCAAAAGAAGTGACTAAATATAAACTTTCTTACATCTGTTTCTGAAACGACAATCGTCATCCAGAAAGTTTTGACTGGTGAGTTGACTCTAATTGAAAGATGAACTTTTTTACGCTAGGTGATGCTCAAAATGGCATCGGTCCGACTCCTTCAATAGATGTCGAGTGAATTTTAGATGATGATGCAACCGTTGTTGAGAAGGGGCCCTGGTTTGACGCTCCAGCTTTTATCAACTTGAGCGAGAGAGAATGAGCTAATCATATCCTTTTTGGACTTGAGGAGGGGCGACAAGGCTCCTCTAGGAGCCCGGATTCGACAACAGTAGCGGGTTCCGAAGGTAGGTCGGAGACTACAGCTTCAACCTCTCAGCTTGGTGGGAATGGTTCTCCTCTAAAGTCGTACCAAGGAGTTCCCCTGTCTCAGAGAAATCATAGTGGTAAAAAGGAAAAGAACCAATAGCTGATGAGGGTTTAGCCTCTGGCGGCTTTGCTTTTGGAGGAGCGTTGAATGGCGGTTCTCACACTTTAGGTGAGTTCCAACGAAGAAAGAGAAAAGAACCTATCGTCGGTGAGGGATTGCCTTCTATCTCTATTCCTGGGGGTGATGATGAATGGATGCCAATGCAAAAGCATAGTTTGAAAGCCTTCATCTCAAGGAACTCCTTTCGCCCTTTATCAACTTGCGGCGAGATTGGTTCCAATGCGGCCCTAGGGTGGAGTTTCAAGTGTTGTAGCAGATGGAGACACTACAGTCGAAAAGCTTCAAGGAGAGGTTGGATGATTTGAGTCCGCTGGAGCTGTGTCGAATTATCGATAGACATCAGCTACTAAGGGCATCGTATAGACTTGCATGCATATTGAATTATTTTCTTTGGATTATTGTAATTTAAAAGTGACATTACTCCCGGATTATCTTTAGATAACTCATTATGTTGTTTTAATATTATTTTTTGTTTTTAAATATTTAAACAAGATGAATAGAAGATGAGCAAATGTATACAGGAGACAAGAACAACAATCAGAAAGGTGTCAATTTTTGCTTAATAATTTTCATTGCTTTTTTTATGACTCTTTCATGTATTATTTGAATAGTAAATTATTTGTGCTAGAATTAGACTAGCAATGAATTGATTCCACAGTCCGACCGTTCATTCATATCTTAGTTAACTCCAAGGCTCGGGTTGGGTAGTGACACGAACTCTCCTTTTTCCTTCTCCTCTGTGGCTTTGTTTCTTCTCTCTCGTTGTCTCTCTCGCTATCTCTCCTTGCTCATTCTCGCTAGATACAAACAAAGGATGCCCCCTCAACTTCCAATAGTCGATATGTTCAACAGCTACTCCTTTGTCGATCCAAATTTTTTTCCTTATTTACTTTATATTATTATTATTGTTATTATTATTATTAAAATTCAACCAATAAATCTCTCTCTTGAGTTCAACTGGAATCGATGATGTCTCTTTCTTGTTAGTTGTCAGTTGATACTCTTCTTTATCCTCACTTATTTTAGTGTCAACTATATCATTGCTCATTTTTTGAACAACCACATGCTCAGTGAAATAGATTATTCCCCTAAGCGAGCAATCTGATTCAATATTCATAAATATGTGGCACTTAAAAACACTTTTTGGTTAGAATGGATTTAGGAATGCGGATTAGTTTCACTTATTCTCCACTCTGAACTAGTGTCTCCATAGGCAGGGTCAGCTTGCAGGTTGCGTTGGGTGTACTCGTACTGCTTGATCGTGGGGATGAAATACGTTTAAAAGATGTGGCGTTCATCCGGTGATGTTGTTCTCTATCATTGAAGTTAGGATTTGCACATCCTGTCTGTAATGAACTGGTAGGTATTGGCGTTTCATCTTTCATTTCCTGTGGGACAAAGCAGTAATCTTATCTTTTCCCTTGCACTAGCATAGGTATTCCAAATTTTATCACCAAAAAATGCACTCTTCTTTAATTTACCGGTGGCTAGTTTCACCCTTTTATCCGGTGGGACTTCGTGGATCTCTACGAAAAGTTCCACGGTCTAAAGTCACTCAATAATCTCATCTGGATCCAAGTAGCTGTCAAAATATAGCAAATCCATCGTTACTTAAAAATTTTGGCTTCTTAAATATTTCAAATCAAGTCTTTGGAGAAAAGATTCTTCATTTATGGCATTTGTATGGCATTTTATCTAGCAAGTTGTTGTTGTAGCTACGGGTGACCATTCTGGATTGTCTCCTCTCGAAGGTGGCAAACATCTGTTGTAGTTAGAGGATTTCCCACCGCACATCCTCCATAGAAGGTTCCTGGAAAACCCTTTGTGGATTTCTCATAAACGGCATTGTGGTTCCCGTTCAGATCTTCGACAATTATCTTTTCAGTAGCATTATTGGGGTTTGGGAGTTGATCGATGGAAAGATGCGTGTAGGGGTGATATAGGAAGGGGGGTGGGATGGAAATAAAAATTCTTTTTTTTTTTTGGGGGGTGGGGGGTTGATATGGGGGATGCTATAAAACCTAAGATATGATTAAGGTTATTCTAGCTCTGATACCAAATGATATCGTAGTTAACGCAAACAATAATTAGAAAAAAAAATTTATTATAAAAAAAGCCAATAATAGGTTACAACCAACAAGCTGAAAGGGAAATACAACAACAGACATAAACAAAGTTGAAGTGCCACAACCCTACCTGATAGCTTGGAATTAACCAAGTGCGGAATAGCGATCGAAAGGTATTAATATTTCAATTTCATTCCACATAATTTTTAGAAAACTCCCAATATATAAGAGAGCCATTAATAATCCAGAAAGTGCAATATACAAAAAATCAAAACATTCAAAAATCACATAATTTGAAGACAACATTTCTAACCAACACTAAACAATATAACCAAGTCATCAGGTCAGGTCGTGACATGGAGGGCGGCGGATACAACACGTAACGTTTCTGTAAGGTGTATGAGGTGCGGTAGGGCTTGTGAGCGGCTGGAACAACAACAAAACAGCAAAGGGTAGGTGTTGGAGGTTGCTGCAGCGAAGGTGGATAGTTAGAACAGCAAGGGCAGTGAAGCAGGAAGCTTGGACAGTGGCTGGGAAGGAGAAAATTGCAACAAAACAATAAGGAAAGCTAGTCTGGGGCGGTTGGAAGGTTGCAACTGCTGGAAATAGCAAGAGGGAGGGTCGGCGACTGATTCAGGAGGATAACACGAATTGTGGAAGGGGTGACTATAAAAGGAGAATTGCAAGAAAGTACAGCACATCGGCTGTTCTAGGTGGTTATAACGAGGAAAGAGTAGTAGCAAAGCGAGGAGTGCAGAGAAGGGAAGGTTGAGGATAAATAACCCTCAGGAATGAGCTACAGTTGGATCACCACTCAGCCCTTGGAAGAATCTCACCACCTCAGACGAGCTATAGCCAGAGCACCACTCGTCTTTGGATACAATTCTAAAAGGGTGAAATTGAAGCACCGACTACTGTCCTAAACAGAAACACAACAAAATTGGCTTACACTCCACAGCAACAACCTATATAGACCTAGGGTAAATAAGAGTGGACCCTACTCCTAATAGAAGAGAAGTCTCTATTTGGAAGGACTGACCGGTCCTTCTTGTTTTGGGACTGAACAACCCAAGCATGGCATTTGCCGCGCCATTGTTTGGAGATGGATCCCACATCGATTGAATGATGCTCTACATCAGGTGTCCTTGAATTTTATTAACTTTAAAGAATCTAGTCCCTTTGAAAGCCTAGTCTACCAAGATTTTTAACTTGATCTTGAGGATATATCTTCTAGCGAGTATTTAACACGGGTTCAAATAAAACTTCTTGGCCCGAAGATATGGACCTCATCCCTAATATCCTCTTGTGAAATCTCTTACATGAGAAGAACACCTTCATATCACTAATCATTTTCCCTTACAAAAATGAGAAGTAACAAAATCATTAGATCACGAAGAATGAGATTTATGAAATAAAGCCTTTACTTGCAAATAAAGGTAATGCCATGTTCTAACATTTTCAAAGGAAACGCTTCAGATTTCATCCACAGAAAAATAATAAAATGATGAATGGAAGCGAGCTAAAAAACACTAACCACTTCCTTCAATCTCTTTTTAGAAGTACTCCTTTTTAATGCCTTATCATTCAGAAAAGCCATCCCATCTGGTTGCTGAAAAATCATTGAGTTGGATTTTGTGAAATGAAAAGAAAAGTTACAACTTTCATAGGTTAGCAACAGTTGTTTTGTCTAAATTAAGAACAACACTACTAAGTATAATATAAAATAATTGATGCGTATGTTTCCATATACCATAGTTTCATAACATAACGGCATAACAACTTACTGTCAATGTTTTATTGAACAACAAATATTATAGCTATAGGTGTCTCAATTTATCCTAGGTTAATCGCCAGCATACCTATTTTTTAGTCTCCGCCAAAGCATAAAAATTAAACATCCTTAGAAAATCCTGGTATAAAATGATTAGTTAGGCAAGCTCAATCTAATGTTCGATCATCGAGTAAAATAATAAAAATAACTAGGGCTTATAACAATAACAACAAAGTGAATGTCACATCCAATCTAACAAATTGTTTTGACACTTAAGAAGATATTCAAACTGTTTGGTCAATTGATTTTATTTCATGTACAAACCAGATTCAAAAGTTCAAAAATAATCATTTTAAAAGGAGATCGAACTTACAGAGAGCAGAAAAATCATAACTTTAAATAATACCGGATTTAACGCAAACCACAATAAGAAATGCAAATATTATCACTAAAAGTAAATAGGTGGTTACAATCAAACACAATTGAAAGGGGAAATTACAATAAACTCATACTAGGGCTCGATCCATGGGTAGTGGAGGTCAACTAGGTGGTTGGGGAGCAAAGGTCGGTGGCTTAAATAGGTTGCGAGTGATTAAGACTGCAAAAGGAGGAGCCGGAAGGGAGGCGGCAACAAAGAGGAGGGTACAGCAGTGAATCGGATGGAAAGAACGGCCCTAGGTTGTAGCATCAAGGGAGGAAGACGCCGGCAGCGAAGGAGAGGAGTTGAGGCAAGGGCAGTAGGCTGTGATGAGAGAAACAGCTGGGTGGGAGGCTGGAACGGCAGAAAACAGCCAGGAATGGCTGTTTCCGGGCGGCGGCGGTGCACGGGAGAGATGGCGACAGTGGCAAGGAAGGCATGGGACTGTGGAACAGCCAAACAAGTACTATCACGAAGCTGCGGCAGCGAGGAGGATGACTGAACGGAAATAAACTGCAAGAACAGCAAAAGGACTACTGTCACAGTGGCTGCATCAAGGAGGAAGGCGTGTTAGCGAAGAGAGAATGATAAGGAAAGGCATAAAGTAGATAATCACCACCAAGAGACCAAGATAATGTTGAAGCACCACCTGGAACCCTAGGATGCAACCCTCAAAAGGAAGAAGAGACGCAGGAAGCTGTTAAGATACGAAACATACAAAAAAACTAACTCTAAAATATCAAGAAGCAAATATATAGTAATAAGAAAACTAGGAGTAACCCCATAGGAACGACTGACTCCACGACCACAAAATTACCTAGACCAGTTCAGTCCTGCCATGAATTGAAACCTGCTTTAGTCATGGGTAATCCCAAGCAGTAGATATTCCGCGCCATCCAAATAATTAATTCACATAAAAATGATAAGCATTCAGCAATACAAGATATTGATTAACTTCAAAACGCCATTGCAATTTTCAGTACTTCAAGCAAAGCTTAAGGAAGGAAGAAGAAGCTGGAAGCCCGCATGCAGCTAGGCGAATACTACTAATTGGTTCAATAGAAAGCCACCTTTAAAACCAAATGTAGTTGTTCGACGGGAGAAGAGCATACATAAAATAGACCAAACTTCTTAAGATAAGAAGGACAATGATGATATAAATTATGATGACATTAATGTCAAAAAAGCCATTTACTTCACAAAGGGGCCATCAAAAGATGCACATGGTCAGTGCATAGAGATTATGGCAGTATTTAAATACAAGTTTCCTTCTAATATTCCCTCACAAAAATGAATAAATTATAAATTAGGTAGGTAAAACATGACACTTCTTAAACTTCGAAAATTAAAAGTAAATAGAACCCAAAGAAGTTCTAAACACACTCCTAATTTTTGTGGTTAGCTTTATGCAATCCTATTCTCAAATCCTTTTGTGCCAACTCCGCACAATTTTTTTCGCACAATTTATATGAATTTTATCTTCAGTTAGCCATTTTCCTATGTAACCCATCGACATTATTTTCCTCCACCTAATTGTGTATTTTTACCTTTTGTTAAACTTCTTGAAATCATGCAAGTCTATTTTTTTAACTACTATATTATTAAAGTTATTCGCCCACCCTTTCTCTAATATCATCAATTCTGAAGTAATTCTAATTTTGTCACACAAACATCATGACATTTGTATTTACGTTATGCTCAACTTTGTAGTCCATGAACTATTTACCACCAAAAAATTTGAGCCACACAGCATAGCTGCTTACTTAGAATTTACAGAATTTACATTTAAGTCTTGATATTTTTTATTGTAGTTTTGTAAAACTCCATTTTAACCACCTAACCTTAACACAAAAGTTATGTCCTTGTTTATTTTATTATTGTTTTATACAAAATTAAGATATTCAAATCTATCACAATATAAATACATTAAATACTAGAGCATAGACCACTAGAAGAAATCGGAATGTGACAATAAAATGCTCATGAAAAGAGTTGTAACCTCAAAACAAAATGGGTTATCAGAGTAATAATACAAGGAAGCAAACCAGGAGTGATAAAAATCAATATTCCAGTCACAAATTGTTAGGTTAATAGCAATTCAAGTGTGCCACTAAAAAATTGTCTTTTGCAGTTTATTACCTGCAAAGGACAAGGCAGAAGAGTACCAAAAATATCTTCCTTTAAATGTGCCGCATGAATAGAGTATAATGCATCTTTAAAGCCACGAGAAGCGAGATAATCTTCACTGTCCTTATGCAGAGAATAGCCTTTGTACACACTGACTGCAGGATCGCATAACTATATAAAATTTAAAGATGAAATATTAAAGAAAAAAGAACAAAATAGTTCCATAAACCACAAAATAGAACATAATTTGCCTAGTATAAACTGAAAAGATTATAAAGATAATAACTGCATTCACTGCCTTTTTCAATGACTATAAGAAAGTTCGAACACCAAAACAAGATTTTGATGACTGTCTAAATTATAATAAATCATTGCCAAACTAAGTAAAGTAATTATTGTATTGGTGTTGCGTTTTATTTTCAAGATGATGAGTGTGTTTATAAAGGAATAATTTACAGATACCCTCTCAAATGAGAGGAAGTTTTAGTAGAAATCATCTTTCTAAGTGTCACTAAATCTTATTTCTCATTTTCTTGAGGAACAAAAAACACGATTTAAACTTCAAGACGTGCCAAAACAAGAACATGGTAAAGCATATCTAAATAAAAGATTTTCATTAATAAAAAATGCTAACGTAATCTAAATAACAGGAAGGAGAAACATAAACATGAAGGTCTGAAATGAAATACCGAAGAGCTAACTTGAGCTTGGCAATCACTTAAGCATTTGTAGATGCCAATGATATCCCCCTTTCTGACAACATAGAATGCCTCAGAATCTTCGTCCATTTTGGCCTTAAGATTCTTTTTTGTTATCCCTGAACTCTGTGATTCTTGAGTAGAGAAACAGTGAATTCCAAATCCAAGCAAAAAACAATCAAATCTAATAAACCCAATACAAGCATGCCGTATGTCTCTTTTCCAAGCTGTTCTAGGTAAACCATATAAAGAGCCCCTCATGAGTACATTGCTGTTATGTGAAAACAAAACTGGAGAAGACCTGTACAGAATGCAGGTCATCACGGATTTTCCACTAAGTTTAGACACTTCCAATAGTACATTCAGATCAGAAAAAAAATATATGTGCAATAAAAGTCAAACCAATAAAATCAAATGTCGAAGGTAAGTACTGCACTGAGTAAAGTATCATCGAAAGGCAGTAAAATGTTCTTGGCATATGATATTCACGAAAACCATTATATGTTTTCCATGCATAATAAATTTATGCATGAAACATTTCCTTTTAAAATTGTTCATATAGAATAGTTAAGCAAAGTTAAGATCTTGATATATCTTTTTAAACATGGCATTGCAATTAAAGGATTAACTAAGGGATTTTTTGTGACGAAGTTTATTTTTGTTTTTTTTTTGTTCAAAAATATATTTATTTAATGTGTTTTCAAAGTATTTTATTTTTATTTTTAAAAATAAATCAAATTATTTGTAAAAACACTCAATACATCTTTGAGGTATTTCAACACATTTTTAAAATAGCTATTACAACCAGCAGCCATCACCACAGTTGCCATCCCTGCCTCGCAGATAGACGCCATAGTGTCAGTGACACCACAACCACTGCGTAAGCAACTTATTTGGCATTCACTAAAAAATATGATAACATACTTCTTAAGATACCAAACATATTTTATTTCATGTAAAATATAAATAAAATAAAATAAACAAATGTTGTCCCGAATAGCCCCTAAACCTTTAAAAGTCTCTCCTTCTTTCTACAAAACAACATACATCTCATAAGCAAGTCACGTATAACACAAGATTAATTTGTTTATTAACACCATTATGGTTTTATTAGAAGAAGTGAAAAAAGAAAAACTTAATCAAAAGGGTATAGAAGACCAAATGTAGCACAGATACAAAACTCGTTAATTATTAAGAACTATCTTCCATGTCTCATAATACTTCATTCAAAATAGAGTAAAATTGATTTGGAGAAGATTTAATTTGGTAGTATTGTAGTAGGCACATGAGTATTTAGAACCAACGTTTTGGAATAAAGAACTTGACATCACATATATAAATATAAGCGTTATGCTGTACTAGATGGACATGATCACCATTAGTACCATTTAAATTGAAGTACTAGCCAACAAACATGATATTCTGAGCATCAACTCAGTTAAGAGGGGAATGCGAAATCAAATAAGTTGGCTGCCTTTAGTTTTATTATGCCTAGTATGTACTATATATAAACCTGATTGATGGGACATTCATTAAGAGATCGTCTATACATAGTTATAAAGCAGAAGCTTATTATTGTTTACTCTTATCATTAACTTGCATTGCCATCATTATTAGCATGTTGTTTGTTAATTCTATTGCAAGTTGACTTTGCTGTGTAATAATTGCTAGTTTGCAAAAATTGTTATTGTTAATTTCAAGAAAGCTTGTTGCATTAATTGATTCAGTTATGTATATATAAATGCATACACACACTGATATATGTGTGTGTACACATAAATATATATAAACCCTATTCTTCTGCGGCTTGTTCTTTCGTCATCCTGAGAAGCGCAGGCTCCTTCTGCGGCTCGCGGCTCCTTCTTCGTCATCCCGAGAAGCGTCAGCTTCTTCTGCGGCTCCTGTCCTCGCTCGCAGGGCGTGAGCTTTCCTCTGGTTCGAACGAATCGCCCACTGCTCGACTTCCCTTTCAGCATTTGCTCTTACTCTACTGTCACTTTCCTATCCCATAGCCCCACTTCCCTCTTTTCGGATGGCTTCAGAAAAATCGTATGTTGCTGCCCTTGAAGGTGTTCACGCCTCAGCTACACCTAAATCACCATCTTTTCCTCCTTTATTTGAGTGGGCGGAGAACATCAAGAAGCCTGGTAGAAAAAATGGAAAGTCTGTCATCTTTTTTACAGAAGACGGTGGTATTCAACTTGCTTCCTCTTGTCGTCTGAATTTGGTTAGAAAATTTCTATATGGTCATCCCAAAATGGAGCTCATTCGCAAAGAATTTGAACTTATGCACCTTGTTGGAGAGTGGAAAATTGGACTATTAGATGGGAGACACGTTTTTATTCAAATTAACAATGAAGAAGATTACATGCGCTTATTTGCTAGAAGGATAATCTAGATTAATAACAGAGCAATGAAGATTCTGAAATTGTCTGTGGATTTTGACCCACAGACGAAATCGTCAATCATTCTGGTTTGGATTCCCTTCCCTAGTTTGAAATTTCATTATTTTTCTCAAAAAGTATTGTACTCTATTGCCTCGGCTTATGAAAAGCCACTCAAGGCGGACATTCGAACTTTTAATTTTTTTCCATCCATCTGAAGCCAGAGTACTTGTTGAAAGAAACATCACTTCACCCGCTTCTAAGGAAATCTGGTTGGGCACACAGCACCATAGATATTGACATAAGGCAGAGATTGAGCATTTTCCGTCATATTGTTCGAACTGTCGTATGTTCGGCCACTCCAATTCTCAATGTCACTATCTACACCCCCACCTCAAACCAAAAAAACAAAGTGTTCCGCTAGATGCTGTGATTCCATCTCATCCCGATCAGCACCAAGTTTTTGACACTATTGATCATCAGAAGGATACCCCGAAAGACGTCAATATCCCCGTATGCAATATGACAACCATTCAGTCCCCAGTTGTAGCTCCCCGGTCTTTGGAATCTCCTATCGTGGGGGAGAGGGAGATTCTTCAGACTCCGTCTACCATAGAACCTATCGCCGATAATACAGGTAGAAATATTTCTACTGCTTTACCACCACCTCATCAGGTCCAGAAAGATGTTAATGTTACTCAGGCTCATTGGGATCATGATGTGCAATGACTTATACTTGTCCGACCACCTTTGGAATCTACTGATCAGATGAGTCAATCATTGGTGAAGAATGACAGGTCTACACATCAATGAGGAATAAGAAGAATGGAGATCTACTCGAGCTCAGGAATCTGATGGATGATACTTTGGTTACTACGGGCAATGGTACTCACCTTACAAATTTGTTAATCGGCTCATTTCCGAGAACTCGAGGCAAGAGGACTAAAGTGGTACGTCCCTAGCACTTTTGTGCCCTTTTGTGACATTTTGGTTTTTGCTTTTATATATATTTG
>NEWO01000032.1:829831-870192 GCA_003013225.1 Phalaenopsis aphrodite | reverse complement strand
ATATATATATATATATATACATATATACATATAGATCATATATGCATATATATACATGTATATATATATGATATTTTATTGGACAAACTGCATGTGCCTTTCCTCATTGTTATGCTTTAGAAAGCAAGTTTTACGTATGGTCTAAAATTGCACTAGTTAAGGCGAACATCAAGTTGAAGCAAAACAAATAATATTGAGCATACGCCTCATAGATAGATGTGCACGTCCATGCCTCAATTTTTTAGAGTTAGGTCTTTAATTTGACAATCCTATGTAATAACCATTTTTTTTTGAGAAATTTGAGATAATTTTGACAACTTAAAATATACCTCAATTTTCGGATCCCTTTGATTTCAATAGAAATAATTTTATAAAATTTCATGTGTTAAACCAAGCAATTTGATATAAAGCAGCATATGTGAATTATGATTGGATTGTTAGGGTTAGAAATAGAAATAGAATAGAATTAGAATTGATTTCCACCGTCCGACCGTCCATTCTTGTCTTGGCTAACTCCAAGCACCATGTCGAGTCGTGACACCCCAGGCCTAATTGACATTATAATCCATACTATCAAAAACAAAAAAATTAAAGAATCTCACCGCATGCATGTCATTCATTGTCAGGAAACCTCTTCATAAGTCAAAAATTGAGACGAAAAAAAAATCAACTACAATGATTATAATAGAGATCCTCTGACGAATGGAAGTGGGAGATTCTTTTGAATTCTGAGTTGATGAGCTTGGACTCCTTGTTGGCATAGAATTGGGAGTGGTAGAAAATTCTTTATTTTAAACTTGTTTGACTTTTTATAACCTTTATTTGACATTTTTAATTATTCTCAAAATGCTTTGTTAAGATGAAACCAAGCTCAATTTTCTATCAAGTTAATATATGAGAATTACTCTAAAATGCTTTATTTTTCATATTTTTAATTAATTTAATGATTTAATTTTGAGGTTTATGCCTTCAATTACCTTGAGGTTTACACCTCCCCTCATAAAAGGTAAACACCTCAATATTCGATTGTAGAACTTCAAACATATCTTCTACCCACTAAGTTTGTTTTTGCAAGCCAGAACAATTGATTTTATGCTTTTCATGCTGATAAATGGCAACCATGAAGTAGTATATGCTAATTTAACATCTTTCATATTATCGGATATGCTAATTTAACGCTTTAATATTACCAGAACACGTTCAATTTCATATAGTTATTAATTTGAGTGAATAATGAGTTCGACTTTCCTAATATGAATTCCTTACTATTTAAGTTGCATTTAAATTCTTGGTATAAAGTGCAAAATACCATTGAATTGAGCTAACTTGAATAATTCATGGAGGAAATATAATATTGCATAATGGTAATTTATAAATTGATAAAACTCACCCATCCTATCAAAATGTCCTCTAAATCAACCATGACAATGAGCAGACTATGACAATCTTATATATAATTAAATTAATTTAAATCATAATATAGCTTTTAAACATTGTATAGACATTTAAAGGTCTCCGCTTTAATCAGCAAGAACCATACGCATCTCATAAGCAACTTATGCATTTGTGCAAAGATGCAAGGATTTGTCTACTAACACCACTCTAATTGTTGAAAGACATAAGAGCAAAAATACTTATTTTTCTTACTCCTTTTTAAACGAAAAGGAACAATTTTTATAGCATAAATACAGTGCAATTAGGAGCCCAAAATAAAAAGCAACCAAGGAAAAGATAAGATCCTAACCAGTTCTTTTGAAAAACAAAAAAGGTAAAACATTAAATATTCTATAACCATTCTAGTCATTATAATTGATTGAACAAATTCTGAAACCATTCATTTCTGCTATCAAATTTTGTAAAAGAGTATTAAAACAAGAATTTTGGTAGATAATTTCTTTTTTGAAGTACATAGTCTCCAAGAACGGAATGAAAAAATTTCTCCCATTTTCAGCCCTGGAAACATGAATTTGTATTTTGAATTGGGGTTGCTCAGAAGAATGGTGTCTTTTAAAAATAGAACTAGTGTTAAATTTTACTTTCACCAAAAAATTCCAAGAGCTTCTAATGTTATCATCAAAAAATGACATAAAATACATAGCACTCAATATGGTCTCAAAATTATCACTATGAATGCCAATAAATGGTTGTGAGACCTCATATAAATGATTAGAATAAGTTTTTTTCAGTATGTTTGCAAAATTGGCAAGCCAGTGGAATGCTTCGGGATATTATTGATGAAAGAAAAAACTTTCAAAATATATAAAGATGGGACCATTAAGGCAAAAGTGCCAAAACATGATTGTACTTTCATTATTAGATTAAGATGCATATGTAGCTTGTTTCACTTGCATTCTAAGATTTTCTTTAACATGCAAGAGGTAGAGTTTAGCATTTTTCAGCATTGAAAATCATCCTCACCAAGACCAAAACCTAGAATTCATAATAAGCAAAGAAGAATTTAGGAATATAATTCTTATCTTTGGTGAACTTATGAATTCATAATAAGTTCTTTTTTTTTCGGAAAAATTGAGTTCAACAAACAATATGTGTGATTCAAATCGAAGAACTAATGGTGGAAAACTAAACCCTCAACCATTATGCCGTCGGCAAGTGTTCAATTACTTCTGATGGGGATCCATCAACAATTGTGATGGTATGGTTTCTAAACAAGAATATAGGCATGTAATAATGAGGCATTTCCTTATAAAATTTGATGCTCCCGATTCCACAATTTATGTTCATGGCTTTCGATGTTTTGGAACTAAATGCAGTAAAAATTATATCTTTTTAGCAGCCAATCCAGTGTTGACTTTAGGTGTTTGAATTGAGTCGAACAAATGGTTCAATTTTTTTGCAGAATATCTATATTTTCTTAGTTGGACGAGAAAGGTGGTGGTTTTGGCTTATCATTATTGGAGGCCGAGAAACAAAGCCCTTCTAGGCTTCTAATGAATAGACTACCCATGAAGGTTCTAGCATGTTTTATTTGTGCGACCAAACTTGCAGCATTGAACAAGTGAGAACTTTTTTCTAGTAAATGCATCCATATAAGTACTCACTTGAGGAGTAGGTGCCGAGTACTCTCCATAGTTGAAGTTCATTGAATTCCCACCACAATCCTTTTGTAACTTTCCTCTCTTGAGAATTTAGAGAGCACATCTCAAGCATATAGAAAGCATTTGTATTACAAATATCCCACCTTCGACTTCATCAAGATTCTTATTTTAGTATGAGAAGAAACTTAGATAGCTTATCTCTCTCAACAATTGTTCGATACTAGTTATTATCACTTCACACTCCCAATCTAGTTATTTAAAGACATCTAGCATTTGTCGCAACTATGTAAAATGATTGCAGTTCTGGTTTATAGAGAGACCCACTTGTTAAAGAAGATAAGGAGCAAGTTTAATTGTAAATAATTTTGCAATAATTTTATTGGTAGAGTAAATTTCCTTCACAACATCTCAAATTTATATTACAGTTCCATAAAATATTAAATTTCTCTAGTTTGATTTCCCATAGTATTGATTAGCAATACATGACTGTGTTGTTTCCTTTTTTTGGAGTAACGAAACCAATGATAATCATCTTTGCCTCATATCCTATTTGACTCTTCCGCTGATAAAGACCAAAACTGATCCGCTTGCTAGATATAATTTTGCAAGTATGATCGGCTTTAGTGATCTTAATATCGTGAATAATAATAAAATGTTTCATTTTTACCGTCGCATTAGCAAAAAATAAATTGAGGAGGCTTTAAAGGAAACCAAGGGTGGAAAGTCTGTAGGACCTGATGATATCCCAATTGCAGTGTGGAAATATTTGGGAGATTTGGGAGTTTCTTGGCTCACTAAACTCTTTAATATTATTTTAAAAACTAAAAAGATGTCTGAGGAGTAGAGGAAGAGTATTTTGGTCCCCATTTTTAAGAGTAAAGGGGATGCACAAGGGTGTGCAAATTATAGAGGAATTAAGTTGATGTGTCATACTTTAAAATTATGGGAGAGGGTAATTGAACATAGGTTAAGACGCATCACAAAAATTTCTCATAATCAAATTGGATTTATATCTGGCAGGTCTACTATGGAAGCTATACATTTATTGAGAGGTTTGATGGAGAAGTTCCGAGATAATGAGGAGAATCTACATTTGATTTTTATTGATTTAGAAAAAGTTTACGATAAGGTTCCAAGAGATATCCTTTGGAGAGTTCTCGAGAAAAAATGTGTTAATATGACTTATATTAAAGTCATTAAAGATATGTATACTAAAGTTGTTACTTGTGTTCAAACTGAAGGAGGATTGACAAAATATTTTCCTATTTTTGTTGGATTACATCAGGGATCGGCTTTAAGCCCATATCTTTTTGCTTTAGTTATTGATGGTCTTACTGGACATCTACAGGAGGATGTACCTTGGTGTATGCTTTTTGCTGATGATATTCTTCTCGTGGATAAAACGAGAGAAAAAGGCCAGGAAAAACTTGAATTATGGAGGTCTACATTGGAGTCTAAAGGCCTTCGTTTAAGTAGAACTAAAACTGAATACATGGAATGTAATTTTAGTAGTAATAGCTCTAGTGACAGAAGTGTGACTTTGGGTGATCAAATTATTAAAAGGTATGAACGATTTAGATATCTTGGGTCCGTTGTTCAAAGCAATGGTGATATAGATGGGGATGTTAGTAGTAGAATTCAAGTTGGTTGGTTGAAGTGGAGGAATGCTTCGGGCCTTTTGTGTGATAGAAAAGTACCGCTAAGACTGAAAGGAAAATTTTATAAGAAGGTGGTGAGACCTGCAATGCTCTATGGCGCTGAATGTTGGCCTTTAAAAGAGAAGCATAATAATAAGTTAAGTGTTGCCGAGATGAGAATGATTAGGTGGATGAGTGGCTTTACACTTAGAGACAAAATGCGGAATGAATATATTCGTGATAGGGTTGGTGTAGCTCCTGTGACAGACAAAGTTAGAGAAAGTCGTCTTAAATGGTTTGGTCACATTAAACGTCGACCATCTGATGATCTGATTAGGAGAGTAGATGTTTTAGATTCGACTTGTGTTAAGAAAGGCAGAGGTAGACCTAGGAAGACTTGGGCTTATTGTATTAAAAATGATCTAATTTACTAGAACTAAATGAAAATATACACTAAATAGGACGCAATGGAGAAAAAGGATTCATGTAGCCGACCCCACGTAGTGGGATTAAGGCTTTGTTGTTGTTGTTGTAGTTTGTGCCCAATATCTGATGTGTTGGAGAAGTTCTCTTGATTTTCATTCAGCCATGAGAGATTGGTTCACAGCCAGAGGTGGCATTGTAAGAGTAGCTTATATCAAAGGCCATCCCATGTTTAACCATCAAGTTTACAATGAGATAAACTACAAACATCAGAGGAATCAGAAGAGCCATGAAGAACATCTTGGATGTCATGCCGGTAAACAAGATAGTACTTCCTTTTCTTATTCCTTTTAAATAGAAAAGATAAAAATTTCATAAGAGATACACCAGACCAAACTAGTGGCTCGGGAATATGAAGTAATAAAAGAAAAAATGAGAGCTCCTGATGGATTCCTCAGAAAAATCGAAAAATGTACAATAATAAACACAAAAGTTATTCAATACAAATACAAGTAATTAAATACATGATATCATTTCCCTTCATATAGAAATATGTGATCATCATCATAAATAAAATCAGTATCTCCCTTATTTGAACGTGTAGAGACCTTCCTCAATGAAGTCTATGGTACAACTGGATAGGATGGGTGGTGGACAGCTACTGCAGGGATTTATAGGCTTGGCTGTTGGAAGCTGCTAGTGAGGTTTCCAAAGATGCTGGGGTTAACTGTCAAATTTAAGATTCCAGAAATGGTTCCAAAATTGCTGTCAATGTTTTGAATGCTTCCAGATATGGTCATAAGGTTTCCATGTTTTTTTTTTTTTCTTTTTTTTGCTTTTTATAAATACATTAGCATTGCATGGATAAAAATTATGCAAAAGATTAAATAAAGCAAAAAAGAAAAAAATTACTATAGATAGAAGTCATGCAAATTGATTTTGCAAATTATATTTGCCAACTAAAGCAGCACTTAACAATAATGAATTGAAAATGAGACTCATAAACCCAACCCCAGGTAATTGAAATGACTAAGATGATGACAATTACATTGCATATGTTTACATAAATGCTATGCCATGCTATAAAAACTTAAATATAGTATATAATGCAAAGAGTTTGATATATACTTTATGTTAACTTTTGAGAATAGAACGGGATAATATTATTGAGCAGTAAAAGGGATATAAATACATAATGTAAGGGGTATACAAAAGGAAAAATATAATGCCTAAATCTTTCCTAATAACACCCAAAAGACAAAAAGGAAATGTATAAACTAAGAAATATATATATAAATGAATAACAGGAATGGCAATAAAATATAAAAATAACTTCTAATATTCTCCCTCTGGTTGAAGCATAGATGTCAATCATATTCAACTTGGATTTGAAGTCTTCAAACAACGCCAAGGAAGGTTCTTTATAAAGATAACTGCGAGTTGACCACTAGCTGGGATAAATGAAACACAAATCTTCCTAGAATCGAGCATCTCCTTAATGAAGTGATGGTACATCTTTACATGTTTGGTTTGATCATGTTGGACCGGATTATGAGCAATGTTAATTGTGATTTTATTATCACATGGCAGCTATAGAAAAGCAAAGACCGATATACGTAATTCATGGAGCATGATGCGTAACCATAATGCACCACAAATTCCCAAGGACATCGAACGAAACTCCGCTTTTGCACTGCTTCGGGCAACCACCGATAATTTCTTATTTTTTCATGTGACAAGATTTCCCCCACACGAATGAGCAATACCACAAGGTAGATCACCGATCATGGACAAACCTGACAAAATGAGCGTCAGTATAAACTACAATAAAACAAAAGGTGTGGCACGAGAATAACAAATTTGAGCCCGGTGTGCTCTTTAAGCAGTGGAGGATCCATTGGAAAATTGTGAGATGGTACTCATAAGGGTCATGCATGAATTGACTTACAATACTTACAGTATAGCAAATATTGGGGTGAGTATGGGAGAGATAAATTAGTTTCCACACCAAGCGTTGGTAGTGTCTTGTTCGCAAAAACAATATTGGGAATATCAATCAATTTTTCATTAGCGACCACTGGAACAGCTACTGATTTGCAAAGTAGAAGGTTGGTCTCTGTCAATAGGTTCATCACATATTTGCATTAAAAAGGCAAATGTCCCAAAAGAACCGGACAACTTCCACGCCTAAGAAGTATCAGAGACCCCATTTCCTTCATTTGAAATGATGCGGCAAGGATGCCTTTACAAGATTCCAAGGCTGGCAAATATTACTTGTGAACACAATATCGTTGACATAGACGATAAGGATGGAAATTAGACCACTAGAGACATACCGAAAGAAAAGACTATGATCTGATTAAGCCTGAGAGAACCAATGGTCCGCTACCACCTGCGTGAACTTGTCGAACCAAGCCTGAGGGGATTGTTTCTGTTTGTAGAGGGACATCCACAGTCGACACACTTGTCCTCGGAAAGAAGTAGATTCAAATCCTGAAGGAATAAACATGTACACCTCCTGTGTGAGATCGTCATTAAGGAAAGCATTCTTAACATCAAGTTGGAGTTAAGGGCCAATCCAAATTCACAGCAAAAGGTAACAGGACCTGTGTAGTGTTCAGTTTCGCAACCACGACAATTGGCTCCTTAGAGTCAACTCCATAGGTTTGTGAGTAGCTTTTGGCGACCAACTATGTTTTGTTGCGTTCAAAGATTCCATCGGAGTTAAATTTAGTACTGAAGATCCATCGGTAACCAACTGCTTTCTCTCCCAGAGGAAGATCAACAACATCCCACGTATGATATCACTGAAGAGCATTCATCTCATGCATTAATGCAGCCTTCCAGAAAGGTTGCCAATGCTGCCTCAATAGTGGATGGAATACAATGAACCGTTGAGGAAATGGAAAATGCTTTATAGGTCGGTGACAAGTTGTGAAAAGACATTTTGCAATGGAATAACGAGAGCAAGTTTGATTGCGTACCTCAATGGTAGAGCTCACATCCTCATTCGGAGGAGTAATCTCTGCAAGTGCAGTGAAGGGGATATTGGCGAGGGCGGATTACAAGCCCTGCAAAGATGCATCAGGCTCAACAGTAAGGGTATTATGACGGGTCTCAACTAAGGGGTTGATGTACCAAGTGCAGACACGAACAGTGAATGGAGAAGATGTTGGTTTGGTAGATGGAGGATCCAGTGGGACAAATAGTTCCTCGAGAACAATCGTTGCAGGAGTAGGTAGCATATCCAACGGACTTGGGAAAGGAGTGTCCAAAAAATCTAGCTCCCACTCACTTGAGGCAGTGTTGAGAAAGTAGAGAATACTTTTAAAGAAGACATCGACACTCACATAGAGTTTATTTGTGATAGAATTGAGGTGTTATAGCCCTTTCTGAGTGGCAAATATCCAAGGAAGATACACTTGATTGACCGAGGATCAAGTTTACCATGAGTTAGGGTTGTGTATTGAACAAATGTCATGCCCCTAAATATTTTTGGGTCTAAAGTGGAGAAAAACCGATTGGTAGGAAAACGGGACCTCAAGATTACTAACAGTTTGAATTTTGTGAATTTTATGAGGACTCTAATAATGAGATATGTGGCGGTAAGTATGACATTATTCAAAAACCGTTCCGGGACATTCAATTGAAACATAATGAAACGAACAACTTCAATAAGGTTTCGGTTTTCAGCTCAGCTACCATATCTTGATGAGTATCTATATAGGAGTTGTGATAGACGATGCCCTTACTTACCAAAAAAATTTACTAATATAAAGTTAAAGGATTCAAAGTCGTTGTCAGTCTGAATGACTTGAATTAATTGGGTCAAAATGAAGGAATAAAAATTTTTTAAGATGGCAACAGCTTCAGATTCGTCTTTTAGATATAGATCTGTGTTAGTCAAGTGTGATCATCAATCAAGATAAGGGACCATCATTTATTGGTATAACTAGGCATTCGAGAGAGTCCCCACAAGTCACTATGAATTAGTGAAAAATTTGTGGAAGGAGTGTAAGAGTGCGATGAATATGGTACTTGATGTTTAGCAAACTGACAAATCTCACATTTGAAACTAGATATATTTTTATTAGTAACACCAATGGATACAACTGTCTTAAATGTTAAAAACTATGATGACCCAAACGACAATGTAAAAGCATAATAGGATATTCAATGGACTGAAAAAGACTATAAATATTGGATTGAGTGACCTCGTCAACATTGCTTTTCCTTTAGAAAAAGTAGAGCTCGGCTACCCGCTTAGCAGTTTCAATTATCCTCCCGAAAAACAATCCCGAAGGACAAACATCAAGAGAAAAATGAGCAGTACAATCAAGTTCATACGTCAACTTACTGACTAACAAGAGTACACATTAACGAAGGTACATGTAACACAGATTCTAAAATCAATTATGTTGTTAGAACAACAGACCATTTATCCATAATGAAACTACGGGGACTGTCAGTGATTTTAATTATATCTCTTATAGAGCACAGAGAATATGTCGAGAAGCCTTGAGAACATCTGATTATATGGTCATGGCACCTGAATAAATAATCCACGAACTAGAAGCAAAAACGGTCAGTATCATCAGAATGCTACCTTGGCAAACATGAGAGGTTAATGGGCCAAAAGAGAACTGACTAGATCCAAATAGTTTGATCAAGTGTTCCATCTGACTCTTAATAGAGTATGGTGATCCTAGGAGGTTCAGAGTGGTAATCGACTGTAATATTGTGGCTTCTGAGGTTGTAACGAGACTCTTAACAGTAGAGGATTTGGTTGAAGGTTTATTCACAAGTTTCCCACGGAGCTTTCAACACTTGTAACGGGTATGATTAGGTTTGTGACAGTAATCACAAGTGGAGTGATTGGCCCGTGATAACGTGGAGGAGGGTTGAGCACTGTTAGAAACCAAAGCTAACGATTCAGTTAAAGAGTAGAAGTGTTGAGCATGATAAGTCTCTATCTTTATTCGCAACGTGCCATAGTGAATGCAACATAAGTTGAAGTGGATCCCGGCCAAGAATATGACCCAAGACTTCTTCGAAATCCTTGTTTATACCCTCTAGGAAATGAAACAAGATCCTTTACCACAATTTTCAGAAAGTGGGAAAGATTAGCTGAAGAGTCCCATGTGTAGTCGTAATAGAGATCGCATTCAATCCATAAGGCCATTAAGCCATTGTAGAATTGGGTCACGGTCCTTGATTCCTGTTTTGCCTTGTGTATCTTCTTAGAAACCTCTAAAGTTGGCCTGAGTTTTCTACGTCCAAGTAAGTATTCTATACTATCGTATATAGTGTGCTTGCAGCGTAAGAAAAAAAAACGAATGGCCAATTGTAGTCTCCATGGAATTGATCAGTTAGAACATGACCATAGAATTCTTCACTTTTCGTACTCCATACACCTTGTCAGTTTTCGGACGTTCATGAATCATTCCTGTGAGATAGCCGAACTTCCTGTACTCTTTGACGAACAATGACATGGCTTGGGACCATTGATGAAATTTAGAGCCACTAAGTTTATGGGCGGTGATCAAGAAATTCATGTGATTTTCCGGGTCTACGGTCTGCGTCGATATTGAGGTTGGTGTCGATCCTCCGGTGGACTCAAGTACGTCGTTGGGAGAAGGCTCAGTGGTTGACGAGTCTGTCGTAATTCTGACTGAGCCAAAAGTGATGTTGAGTTAACGAGACATGGGAAGATTCTGGTTGTATAAGGAAGAACCATCTACGGTCCTACAGGGGATAGATATGGCCTCAAGGAACAGTTCCAACAATCCTGGAGGGATACCGAGTCGGTTGGAAGAAGGTCCGGCGGATGGAAGGTTCTTTCCGAGGAAGATCAGGCTGGCTAGAGATATATCTGGCCAGCTAGTGGAAGATATGGCAGTTGGGAAAAATATAGCAAGACAACCCACAAGTGGCCAACGGCAAAAATCTTGCAGGACAAGGCCTACAGGTGGTCGACGGCTAGGGATGAGTCCTAGCGGCGACCAGGGTTAAAACCATGGTTCTGATACCATGCTAACTTTAAAGAATATAGCAGGATAATATTATTCAACAGTATAAATACATGATACAAGGGATGTAGAAAAGAAAAGATATAATACTCAAATATTTCCTAATAAAACCCAAAAAAAAAGGAAAGACATAAACTAGAAAATATATATATAAATAAATAATAGAAAGGCAAGAAAGAATATAAAAATAGCTTCTAATAAAATAACTTCTAATACTTTATATATTATAAACTTGATTTCCATAACATCTTTTGTTTTGCTCAATTATATTTCTTAAATGTTGTGATAATATCAAGGAATGAACGTAATTTATCAAAAGTACAGCTAATGAAAGTGAATCAGACATCAATTGGTCAAGGCGTTGGCTTACATGATAACAGTTCAATAGTTAGGTCAATTGGAACACTCTAAAATAATTGTTTGACTATTTAAAAAATAACATAAAACTTTATAGTAAAAATTTTTTACAACAACGACAACAATGAGCCTTTATCCCACTAAGTGAGGTGGGCTACATGAATCCTTTTTCTCCATTGCGACCAATTGAGTGTCATATTTTCATTTAATTCTAATAAATGAAGATTATTTTTTATACAATAAGCTCAAGTCCTTCTAGGTCTACCTTTACATTTCTTAACATAAGTTGAATCTAAAACATCTACTCTCCTAATAGGATCATCAGATGGTCGGCGTTTAAAGTGTTCAAACGATATAAGATAACCCTCTCTAATCTTGTTCGTCACTAGAGCTACACCAACCCAATCACGGATATATTCATTTTGCATTTTGTCTTTGAGTGTCAAGCCACTCACCCACCTAAGCATTCTCATCTCAACAACACTTAACTTTATTCTAAGCTTCTCCTTTAAAGGCCAAACTTTTGTACCATAGAGCATTATAGGTCTCACCACTATCTTATAAAATTTTCTTTTCAGTTTAAGCAGTATTTTTCTATCACACAATAGGCTCGATGTATTCCTCCATTTCAACCAACCAACTTCAATTCTACTAATAATATTCTCATCGATATCACCATCACTTTGAACACAAGACCCAAGACATCTAGAATGCTCACACATTTTAATGATTTGATCATCATAGTTACAACTCAGCCACTAGAACTACTACAACTAAAATTACATTCCATGTATTCATTTTTAGATCTACTCAAATAAAAGACTTTAGACTCCAATATAGACCACTATAATTCAAGTTTTTCATGAACTCTTAGTAAATATATAAATTATTTATCAATAAAGATTGTAATTGTAGAAGTATTCACTCAAAAAATATTGAGAATATATAGAGAAAAGCTCATAAAAAGGATTGATTGCGCTAATAAAGTTGGAAAACAATACTACTTTGATGAAAATTCCAAAGAGAGTGTACAAGACCGTGCCATAAATTAGGAAACTTCTTCCAGTCCAGGAAAGATCAAATAATGTTGTAACATTGTAGGTAGAGACATCCTGGGTGGGTTCTTTTTAATCATTAAGAGATCAACCCTTTATTTGAGAATAAAGATGTCTTCCAATGTGATATCTTAAACTTGTAAGACAACAAATTATCTTGAAATCTAAACCTTATAAAGCTTCAAAATTTTATCTTTTATAAAATGATATATGATGTCTCACCCCAACTGGCATCCCTTAAAAGTCAACAGCATTGCGGCAGAGGCAGACAATTCAGTCAGACTAAATTTTCACCAACACTCGTCTTAACTTGCAGAATCAAGACTCAGTATGTGATGAATTAGTCCAGTTAAATTACCGTAAACATACATGATACATTTCATTTCATAATTCATTCGCATTCACATATAATCGGAAGTGTGATAAATCATATCATCAAAACATATAAATCTATACAAAGCTGCTAAATCTTAAATAATATAAGTATGTACCCAAAAATCTATACAAGTTCTCCCAACTATGAAATACAAAAGTTGTACAAGTTACATCTGGCTACTAGCCTCAGTGCTCCTTACCCCTTCTTGGAAGTTAACAACATAAAGTAAGCTACAATAAGCTCAGCAAAATAATCAAGACAAAAATAAGATTTATAAAAGGAAAAGAAATAACATGCATGTTTTTATGGAACTCAAGTTCAAGTCTACAACATCTGTCACAATATGTTATAATCATATAAATACTGTAAAAAAAGACAAGTAATGTAAGAAATAATGATTGTTATATAAAACATGTATTTCATCCACTTATGAGTAATTATAAACATATTCATAAGAGTCATCAATCTAATCATAGAAATATCGCTTGTAATTATATAGGTCTCAATTATTTTCATGTCATGCATATAATTAGGTTGTCACCCAGCCCGAAGGCTACATTAACTATTGATAAATGTGAGACATCTCCTAGCATAACAGCTATCAATATGGTTCACCACTCGGCAAGATGGGCTGACTTCTCTTCCCTATTGGGGTTCCCCCTCCTAGGCGGATTAGGGCCTTCCTCACCTCGGGTCTTGCTAGTGTGGGTATCATTATTTGGGACAATTAGGCAATTGTGTTCTTGCGGCTGGTTATAACATGGTGCATTGGGATAGTTCCCTTGTTCAAATGGAAGTTATTTTTTACATCTTAGCAAGCTGGTTGAGCCATGGATGTTTGAAACTCATGGTCTTATGGTTAAAGGCTATAACAAAAATGTGGCGGTTTCTGTTTGACATTCCATGGAACTGGATGCTTGGACGAAGCAAGAGGCATGCAACCCTGATTTGACTTTCTTAACCAACTTTCGCATGTGTTGTTTTCCTTTATTCCCAGATCCAACAATGAGCCAGTTTATTGTTTTGCACAGTTTGTTTAACAGGATAGTTTTGTTATTAAAAATTTACATGATAGTCATCCCTTGTCGTTTTTAGTTGAAAGGGGTAGAAACCTTTGAACACATGAATTAAAAATGCTAGCGGCTAAAGTAACCGGTTAGTTTCTTTCAATAAATGTACGGATGAACTTCAATTTAAACTTTAAATTCGATGATTGTTAATATCGGAATTTCTGACAGCATGCAATCATGAGCTGTGGATCAGCACACAAAATCAGACCAGCCAGAAACTTAAGTCATTCAAGAAAAAATCTTATTTGATGAAAGACGCGCCATTTCACGCACATAACATCGCATAGACAGGAGGAAAAACAAGGGAGAGATTGAAGGGGGTGAAGCGAAGATGCTAACTTATAAGACGTCCACTGTGCCACGGCTACGACTCTTTGCCGCTTCTTACAGAAGGGAAACTCGGCAGAGAGGAAATGGCTGGGTGTGATTCGACACTCCCCCTCCCCCTCCCCCTCCCCCTCTCCCTCTCCCTCTCTCTCTCTCCGAACCGTGCGCTTTTACATCGGCGACTGGTGCAGGGACGAAGAGAGTGTTCGCTGCGGGAACGACGATCCCTAATAATAAGTTTTCCTAAAATCCTATGTCTCTCTCAAAACTAAAGAAGGACGTGTAAATTATCCTACGATATTTTTATTGTTTTGCATAAAGTTCACCCAAAACTTTAGAGATTAATATATTTAACATATAAAATTTTAGTATTTATTGTCTATTTAGCTTGTTGAAAAGGTTAAAAAAAAGTAATGAGATCTAAAATGAATGTAACTTGGAAGTAGTGTAATAAATTGATTCATTATAAAGTAGACGGGTGGCCTATTCTTTTTTTATTTGATGTATAAATTCCTTTAACAACTGAAAAATAATAAGATTACTCCACTTATTTATAGTGGATTGAATTAACCAATCCATATATATTCTATGATAAGTTTGTATTTAAATGTTTATAAACATACTTCTAGTATTATTATAAGAACAAAGTAAACGCATTCGTATAATGGATGTTTTGAATTCCCAATTATTTTAGAAAATATTTAATGATTGACGAATCTTCTTACTGGTCAACAAAGAAGAAGAAGGAAAGATTATTTGTCTAAAAAATAAGATCAAATAGGAATAGGCTAATCTTAAGTTACTCAAACATTAGACNAAGATGAAAATAATGTATTTGAACATATTTAAAAATTAATGTGTAAACCAGCAAGAGCACACAAAAGTGACAACAATGGAGGCCAACAGTTTGGAATAGTTAGTAGTGGTTGGTGGCCAAACTGGTGGGCGGCCAGGGTGGAGATGATGGGAGACGAGACTAGTAGTAATGGACAATGGAGGGGGGTAATGACAGACGGCAGTGGATTGTGGCAACAATCAATGGGTGGTGGTGGATGTTCGCAACAGCTAGCGGGCAACAATGGATGGTGGTGACTGCCAACAAGTAACGGTGGTCGATGAGGCGGGCATTAGTGGTCGGTGGCGGTGGTCGACAATGACTAAAGGCAACGACGGGTTGAGCTAGATGGTGGTGGTTGCCAGCAACAGCCGACGGTGTCGACAACGGGGCCAAGAGCTAGCTAAGGTGGCCAGCAGTGACAATGATCGTCAAGCAGTGGTTGGCAGGCAGCAGGGCAACCGATGGCATTTTATATTAGGTTGTGTGTGTTTTTAGAATTCGGCCAAAAAAAATTGAATCCTAAAATCAATAGATATATATATATATATATATATATATATATATATATGAACTTATGTGTGTATTTCAAAGACAATATTATCTTACATTGAATTTGAATTTCTTCTAAACAAACGATTGAATTTTTAAAATCTTTGCATCAATGCACCCATAAAGTTGTCAACCAAACAACCCCTGCAAGTATAAAAAATAAAAAATAACCCCTAAACTCATCCTCACAATATCTTATTTTCTTTCACACTTTTTTATTTACTCATTATCCTTCAAGCGATGTCCATCCTACCCATCATGATCTTGTTCATGCCTTTGTCAATGAGCTCCTACTATAGCTTTTCTTTTAGGTGTTATTTAGCTTGATGACACTCTCAATAGCAAGCTCTTGCAACATGAACTTGGTTAGATCACTTTACTAATCCACCAGTAATTCTCACAGACACTTATTATCTTTTGTGTGTCATGATCCCATCAATGCTCTTGTAAGCGTTCTCTTATTATGACTTGTCCTTCCAAACAGTAATGGGTCTCACTAATACCTTCGACAAGGAGCTCCAATGGTGATATCTTGTTGTGGTTTCCTTGTGTCTGGTGGGATTTGAACAATTTTGGTTATCTCCATTAACTGGGGGGGTATGAAAATAGTTAAGTTTAGGCTTTCAATATATAACTTAAAAGAGTTTTAAGTGATACGTATCTAAATTCCTTTATCTTCTTTCATCATTATTTTTTAAATCTAGTTTCTCCGAAAGCTAAAAAATTTACAATTCAATTTTTTTCACAAAATTTATATTTTGTGCGCTATGGGAATAAAAATATGTAAATTTTATATGTGAAACTCATGAAAAACAATATAAATTCCTTAAATAACTGAAAAATAATAAGATTACTCCACTTATTTATAGTGGATTGAATTAACCAATCCATATATATTCTATGATAAGTTTGTGTTTAAATGTTTAGAAACATACTTCTAGTATTACTATATGAAAAAAGTAAACGCATTCGTATAATGGCTGTTATGAATTCCCAATAATTTTAGAAAATATTTTATGATTGACGAATCTTCTTACTTGTCAACAAAGAAGAAGAAGGAAAGATTATTTGTCTAAAAAATAAGATCAAATAGGAATAGGCTAATCTTAAGTTACTCAAACATTAGACAATAGCAATATAGTTACAAGTACACCAAAGATAAATAGTGGTTCAGACATTTGAGCTACATCCACTACAACAAAAGCCAAATGAAAATATCTGCCATATCAAAAATATAAGTGTTAGCATGATACTCACAAAGAATTCAAAGATTATATATAAGTGAATATATAACTTTTGGGATACAAAAATAAAAGATAAACATGGAGAATTAGAGTAGCTGAGAGTAGAAGAGAAACATAAGTTGAGAGATCAAAGAAAATTTGAAGTAGGATAAAGCAAAATGTCTCGAGAATTTACACTAAAGTATTTTAGGCATGTTTGCATGAAGCTTTTATGAATAATTGAAGGTCAAAAAATTAAATGTTACTGAAAGTTTTGTAATAAAAAAAGATAGGATATGTTGATGTGAGTCAAATTTGTGATATTTTGTTGCTTAAATTTCATGAATTAGGTCTTTGTTATGATGATTCTATATTTGTGAAAGCTTTTTTACCATGTTTTGTAGGCTGTTGATGTTGAGTGTGCTCTAGGGAACTTGAATATGAAGATTAGACAAAATGGGAGTTCGATGTGACTACACTTATGATAGGTTCTCTGGCACTAGCACTCTCGTATAACAGAAAGAACAGTGTACTTATGCCAGACAAAGGCGTACCAATGTTGGGTTCCACATAATGACTATTTTGACAATAAACTGAGGAAATTTGAATCTCAACCTATTTAAGCAGCATTGAGAAATATTTTAGGGCACAATTGGGCTACTGAAGCCGGTTCTTTTCCAATATTAGGAGTCTTTGTAAATATTAGGGTCTTATTCATTAAATTCTTCTTGGAAAAGATTCATAGGGTCATTTTCTTTGTGACTTTGGATAATTGAGAGAGAGAGAGAGAGAGAGAGAGAGAGTGCATGTATGAGGAAGATCTATGGAAAACTTATTTTGAACGAAGAGGAACACAGTGAATTGCAAGGACGAATTCAATCTCGTTTGAATTTTTGTACCTCTTATATTTGTTTTGTTATGCCTATAAGAAGAGTTATCGGGCTTTATTTTCTCATGCATCATAGTTTGTTTTATTTTTGTACTCTTGTGATGTAAGACCTGATTTTTTTATTGTTTTAGATTTTGTGCCCTAGATGCATTCTCTGCACTTGAATTTCATATGTTGATGTCTTCATTTACTTCTAATCTGACTCGATAGAATGTTATAATTTCTTATGATATGGGACTTCTAAGTGTTTCCTAGAAAAACAAATAGGTTAACTCACAATAGTCTAGGAGAATAGACATATTTTCGTTGGGAAATTGAAATCAAGATATGAGACTAGATTATTACTGGAAAATATTATATGGTTAAGCCTCCTTAACTATAATATAGATTCAAATATTTTTTATGACCTAGACATAGGCTACAAAATACTTGTCGGTGGTTTTGAACAATAATGTGAGATTTTATAGAAAAAACTTCTTAAAATTACTAGATTGAAGAGTATAAAACCTTCATCTCTAAAAAACACCAATGAAATTTAATGTGATTTTCTTTTTTCTACATTAGAATTTTAGAAACTTTAATTTCTTCAAACTAAACATTCAAACTTGGCTCAATTTTTTAAAATTAGAGCTTTCCTATAGAAAAGTTGATAAATTTTATCGTGGGATCGATACGCGGGCTAATAATTCTTATATTGCTTGATCAATATGTATATTTATGTAATTGATTGTTTGTTGTGAGATAATTTCTATCAATTTTTTAGTGTCGTTATAATAGAGATGAGTCAATTTTTCTGATTTTAACACAATTTTAGTTGAAATACTTAGAAATTATCTTTAAACTTTTTCAAATTTTCCTTTGCTATTGTCACAATTCCATATTGATCTTTATATTTGAAAATTTTTAAAATATAAAAATAATATAATTGTTGCTTTTTTATTTTTTATTTTTTTTTTGTTTTGCACATTAGTTATTCTTAGTTAATATATTTTATTTATGTTGGTATTTCCTATTTTTGTGTTTTTATGTCAAATTATGGTCCCTTAGTTGTGTGAAGTGCATACTTAGGGCTGGTTTAGAATTAGTGTTTTTTGAGCTTGAAAATGAAAAAAAAAAAACCTTCAAATTTTTTGAAAAATTCAAAAGAAACACTTGGAAATAGCAAACCCTCCAAAATATCATCATAAGCCTCTTAGAAAGTATGTCATTCCATCGATAGTTGGAATTCACACTTGTCTTAAACACTATTATATAAGCCTCTATATTTGAGCTTGAGCCTAAAGGTATGTTTGGCGTAGCTATCTGGTTGTTGTGTGGCCCGCCCCGTGATTATTTCGTGTTTGGGGTGGCGTCATGTCCGCAGCAACTCGCGAATCAGACGAAACGCCAAACGCGGTCACAAACCCGTGGCCCAGCTTCGTGGTGGATGCGTTAAATTGGTTTTGCGCTCGTGCCCTCAACTCAACCCTAAAAGCGAGCAGAGCTTCCTCTTTCTGAATCTCCTCAACTCCCAAGCACCTTCCTCTTCCCGAGCATCGTCCTCTTTCCGAGCAAAGATTTTCCATCTCCTCCTCTTCGCCAACCTTGGTTCTCCTCTTCCCGAGATCTGCTCCCCTGTGTTCTCTTCTCTGACGGGTTTCCAGGCCTCCATCGTTTCATCCACCCTAAACGCAACCCGACTCCTCCAAGCAACGCTAATTTCTTTTTTCCTTTCAATGCTTTGGATCTGATGAATCTTCACATTTAGATTCTCATTTAAAGCAATGCTTCGGATCTTCCTACTATAAATCAACAATCTCATAAGAAAGGACTACCACTATCACTATTGGAGTTTTAAAATTAGTTTACTATTTCCAAACTCATAAGAATCTCTTTGATTTTATCTTTAGGGTCATTTACATACATACAATAGAATTCTTTTGTTCATAATTGTGTTGAATGGCTTTTGTTTACTAAGAATTGTGTGTTATGTATGCAAATGCTTCTTATTAATTTAGGATTTCTCGGGTTTTCATGTTTTGTGAGCCGCCACTTTCTACATTTTAGCCTCTTTTCTTTTTGATTTAGTAAATTCTTCCTTTCTGACAGTGGATTTGCCCAAATTTTCATATAAATTTGTGTGTTATTAATTTTTTTCTTTTTTGGTTGTTCAGAGTACCAATTTTATAATGCTTATGAACTATGTTTTGTACTGCTATAACTGCAAACTATATTTTTCAGTAAAAGACACAATCTCTTTTGAAATTAGTAATATTTTTTAGGAATACACGATCATATTTGCAAAAAAAAATGTGCTAAGAGGATGATGCCAATGTTCAAAATAAATTTATTGCCAAATCAAACATGGCAGATTTGTCAAATTTCCTATCATAAAGTTGCTTTTAATTTTTTTTTACTGATTGCTTCAAGTTTATTTATCCTGAATCAATCAATAAAACTCTATAAATGCAAGGAAAATGTTATATTTATTTAATTGTTTGTTGAAATATGGTAGTTTATTATGATACTTGAAAGTAGGAATGTGAGGCAATTCATGTAAGGTTATTATGTTACAAAAACATGGTATTCACACATAACACACATTTTTCATCAAAAGCCTATTTTTATCAAAACATCTTTTCATATAATATGACGTAAGAAATCTTTTTTATTTATTTAACATCCTGACTTTGACACATACCAATATGAAAATTTTAATATTCTCAGTCATAAATAGATGTTTTTTATGTGTTCATTTGTCGAAGTAAATTTTAATATTGTCAGCCTTAATTGGTGATGTGTCATCATAACTTTGACACATACCAAGCTTTGGTAAATTTTAACTTCATATTGGTGTGTGCCATCCTATCTTGGGCACATGCCTAACTTGTTTTCATGTTGGTTTGTGCCTTACTTATATGGTTGTAAAGTTCTTTTGTGAAGAAGTTGGGTAGTACTTTCTGTTAGAATAGAAGTGCAAATTTATCTTCTTTCTAGTTTCTCTTTTATGAAGACCTCATCCACTATCACTTGTTTGTTTGATCATTTTTTGGTCATGTTAGTTGATTTGGTTTTTGATGAAAAAAAATCCATTCGCATCGTCTTTCATGCATATTACTGATTTTATATATTGGTGAACTTCATGTTTTAGTTTTGTTCTTAACTCACTATTTTATCGAAGTGTCTTACAATAAATCAAGATTCTCATATGAGAAGACTCCCACTGAAACCCTTGTATTTTTCATTTTGCAATCTATAAGCAGGATTCTGTCAATTCCAGATTACAGAAATTTTTAGTTGTTGTTTCACTTATTTATTTCTCTTTGTGGCAATACAATGATTTTTGTAATAACCATTTGTTTTGTAGGAAGACCATGGAGTAAGAAAAATTTTTTATGCTCATGTAACAACATATTTGTTTTTTGTTGTAATAAAATGTCAAATAGGATCAAAGAAATAGCTACCCCAGCATTATGGGAGAAGAAACCAAAATAATTTTTTTTTACCTTTACATCAAAGAAATATAACAAGGAAATAAACCAACAACCTTTTAAGATCAAAGAAATAGCTACCCCAACATTATGGGAGAAGAAACCAAAATAATTTTTTTTTACCTTTACATCAAAGAAATATAACAAGAAAATAAACCAACAACCTTTTTTAACAAAAAAGGGTGGCAAAATATTACAAAAAAGTTCAAGGAACTTACAGGCATAGAGTACGACAAGATGCAACTGAAAAATAAGTAGGATCAACTTAAAAAGGATTGGAAAATATGTAATGAATCGAAACGAGGCTCAACAGGATTGGGGTGAGATCTGATGAAGCGAACAATAGATGCACCCGAGGAGAGATGGGCCGAAAGACATATGGTGAGCATTATTCAAAACTTTTGTTAATTAATAATTTTTTAATTTTTTACCAATTTTTTTCTGCTAAATTATATTTAGGTGGTGCCCGCTACAAAGAAATTTAAGATTTCTGGAATTGAGCCTGAATTGGAGGAAAAGCTTGACTGCATGTTTGGGGGGGGGTTGCAACGGGGAACAATGAGTTGCCCAAGCGAGACAGAGTTTGCTGCCAATCCTGTGGATTTGGGAACCTCTGGAGTTTCAGGTGATCCCGCTGAAGTCCCCAATCCAGAGTAGAATGAATATGATTCCACTCACTATGCCAAGCGTCAAGGGTTGGCGAAGAGGAGGAGATGGTTTTGGTTTTATTAAAAACCAAATCTCTCAACTGGGGTCTACTTACAATGCAAAATCACAGACTTCTCATTCAACCACTATCGAGAAGGCACTTGAAATCATTTATTCTTCAAGTGAAATACATGATGACAAAACATTGTATTTGTTTACAACAGAGTTGATAGAGGACTCCGACCATAGAGATATTTTTGTGAAAATGCATGCTGCCCGCAGAGTGTCATATCTCCGATGTTTTTATGATCGTCTTAATATTTGAGTTTTTTTTTTGTTTATGTCATCGCAAGAACATTCTAACGAATTATATTTGTTTTAATTTTATAGAGTTGTACCTGTAAACTCTTTTGTTCAATATTTTTTATTATTATGCATATTTAATTATATGTAGATTTTTATTTTTTTCTTTTATTTCTGAAAATTTTATATTTTAGTAGCTCATTAGAGTGTTGGGTTTAGAGCGCAACATATGGTACAACATGGAAGCAAGTAGAAGAGAACATGTAACAGTCAACATGGATGCACACAAAAGAAAGCACATAAGGATTTTGCTAACTGTCATATGCTTGATCTACGAATACTACAATTTGTACATTAACAGGTCTCCATGCATGGCATCTTCATACATTAGAGAGAAATGGGTTAGGGAGTTGCTTGCGGGCACGCAACAAGATTTTTTAATATTTTTTGAATGCAATAGGAAGTATTCATCGATCTACTGGAAGAGCTGATAGGAACTCACAGACTTCAAGGATCTACCAAGACCACTCCACATGAGGTGCTCGTAATAACACTATACATATTATTTCAAAATGAGTCAATCAGAGGGGTGATGTAGCGATTTCAACACTCATTTGAAACAATTAGCAGGTACTTCTCAGTTGAATTGAGCGCACTTGTTAGCCTTTCCTCGTATGTCATCAAACTCTTGGATCCTAAGTTCAAACGGACACCCGCTGAGATATCACATGATGTGCGATATATGCCCTTCTTCAAGGTAATGTCTCAAGAGGAATATGGTTTTTTTTTTTAAGATGCAATGTTATTATTAGCTAACTTTTCTACAATCAGGACTGCATCGGTGTAATTGACGGAACACATATTGATGCACAAGTCCTAAACAATGACAAGGTTGCATTCATTAGACGTTGTGGTAGCCCGACATGTGTTTCACTTTCGTTATGGCTGGTTGGGAGGGCAATGCATATGACAGTCTAGTTTTCAAATATGCGACACAGAACACTAGTACCAAATTTTTACATCCACCTGCAGGTTTGCTCGAGTATGACCTAACATAATATTTAACATTTTGTTTCATTTTAATAACACCTTTTATCAGGTAAATATTACTTGTTCAATGTTGGATATCCATTGCAACGAGGATACCTAAAGTCATTTACTGACACAAGGTATCATGTACCGTACTTTAAACGTGCAAGAAACGTTGCACAAGGCAGAAAATAAATGTTCAATAAATAATATTTATCGTTGTGTGGTGTCATTGAGACAACATTTGGTGTGTCAAAAAAGAAATGGGTGATACTGCGTGATATTCCTCCTTATAAGTTCCCAAAGCAGGTGCAGATTGTGTTTGATACGATGGCTTTCCACAATTACATTCGAAGACATAATTCTCATTGTGACATCGACTTCCGTTTGGCGGATGAGGATCAAGAACATGTACCTGCGGGAGCTCTTAAGTACCGTCTAGGATAGCCTTTTTCCAAATAGGACGATGAGAATTCGACCACTTGTACTGCATACGGGGAAGGTGCAAGCGAGATGACAGAGTTGAGGGAACATATTACTGATGAGATAGTATGGGGAACATGACATCTATAAATTTGGCCACAAAGAGGAGTTTCTGATTTTAAGATTTACTTTTTATAATTACTCTAGATTGATATTTTGGCCATGGTTACATTCGACTAAGGACATAACTACTGCAAGCTGGGATGCAAAATGAATTTAATAGTTAGTTGAAAATATATTTACTTTTATCTGCATTTTATAGCTTTGGAATCATTACTTTCTATTATTTAATATGTTTTGGGTTATCACTTTTCTTTTTAGATTTGTTCATAGCGCTATTTTTGTGATGTTTTTGAAATTCCTTTAAGCAAAAGTTCATTATGCCATGCTAGTAATATTCTTGAAGAATGTGCATCGATATGAGTTTTAGGTTATTTTGAAGAAAGTCTTTAGGCTGCGTTTGAAGACTATTACACCTGTGTTGATGGTTTCACTCTTTTCTTATTGATTTTAGTTGGACTTCTTTTACATTATAAGTCAGTGTTAATTCAGAGCTTCCTTTGAATGCACATATAGCCTGCTATTTGGCATATATGTGAAGTTGAATGTTTATGAAATTATTTTTGGGCTATGAATATTGAGCCTATTTGAAGCAAATGAATGATGCAATGAATATTATAAAAGGAAGACCAAAGTTAGAGAAAATAAACTGACACCTGATTGTTTCATTTGATGGATTCATGAATTTATCTTCACATGATTGTTGCAAAGGGAAGAGCATCACACTCATTTACAAAGCTTATTTCCTTTTGAATGGTTTCTTATATCCATACAATCACATTCCTGTTTCTTATAATAGACTCTTCTTGTTTGAATTTATGACTAAGAGAAACAAGGAGGATGCTTATTTGGTCTTTTATTTTCTCTTTTATTGTTTGACAAAGTTCATAGAGTGACCCAATTCAACTGAACCATCTGGACAACCCGACTCAACTCGAGTTAATCCAATTCAGCTGAATCACCGGGTCAACCCGACCTACCTTAGGTTAACCCAATTCAACTGAACCATCAGGTCAACCCGACCCAACTTGGGTTAACCCAATTCAGCTGAATCATTGGGTCAACCAAACTTAAATCAGGTTAACCTAATTCAATTAAATCACTGAGTCATCCCGACCTAACTCAAATTAACTTAATCTATCAAAATAATTTGATCAATCTAACTTAACTTGGGTCAAACCTTTTGGTCATCCCCACCTAATTTGGGCTAATCCAAAACATGCCCAACCCATTGGGATAACCTGTCCTATCTGAGGCTAACCAAACGATAAAAATTTCCTCGGGTTAATCAGGTTCAAACCCTGATCAACCCAACCTGAAACTCAGTTTCAAACTTCATTTGAGTCTTAACCTCTATTTAACTAAAGATTGATATAAGTTTAACTTAACTTAGAATTAATTAGTCAAGTTAAAATTAACTTAGGTTTTACCTAAGTCTAATTTAATTTGATTTAACCAAGGGCATTTAACTTGGATCAGTCGAATTTAATTTGGTGTCCTTCTAAGTTAATAATGACTTTATTTAACTTGACTTGGTATAACTCAATTTAAGCTTAGTAGAACTAGCTTTATTCCGATTGAACTAGATCAACCTAAGTCAATACTATTAAACTTGATTCAACTTAAATAAGTGTGAAGCTAATCCGAGGGAAAACCAACATGACTCAGGTTAACTCAGATTATTCAGAGTTTCATCTTAGATTAGCTCAAGCTAACTTAACATAATCTAAACTTAAGTGGCTGAAGGTTTAAGGAGAGTTTTTGTTTTTCATTCAAAAATAAAAGCAAACTTAGCCTTAATCTGGGACATTTTGGGCTAAAGTATCAAACCAACCACATAAAATGACATAAAATGTACCCTAAAAGACAGTAAAACTTTAATCTGAATGAATAAATGAAACTTGCTTTGAGCAGGTATTTTAGAGGAGGTAACTCATGGCTATTAAAAAACTACCTTTCAGTTACTCGTGACTAATCAAACTACAAACCCTATGACGTTGGGATGACATAATTATGAGATCTTGATCGGGTCATCCCAAGCATAATAAATGACAAAAAACAAATTTAATTAACAAATAAGTCTTAAGCAACCTAAAATTTTCAAATCCTAAAATCCAAAGAAGACATTAAAACTTAAATGAAACATTAATGAACAAATATCATTGAATGTAACTTTAACCCAGCCTATTTGGGTCTACGAAGATCTCTTGGACGACACAATCTGTGGTTGCTGACATGACTCGTTTGGTCGGAGTATGTTTGATCACCTCTCAGACTTAATAAACCAGGATACTCTGATGACCCTGGAATGATGGAGTCATAGACAACTTGATTGGGTCATCTAGTAATTCAAATAAACTAAAATTAACAAATAAATATGAAATGTTTCATGCTGGCTTTATTTTGCAGAGCTACTGAAGACAAAAGGCAGACGTCGCCCTAGATTTACTTAACATGTTATTAGGGTGTGCTAACTCTATTTTGCAGGAACGGACATTCAAAACTTGATGCAAAATGATAAACCTCAACTAAACTATCAATGGTACAATAAAGTATTAGGATAGTTACGAATTCTAAAGAATTTGCTACCTTTAGGATAGGACTTTGACATACCTATCCTTGATAACTACCTTTGAATTTTTATGAGAACAATCTTAACCTTAATAGGGTTTCTTAAGTAGTATTGACTACTTACCTTATAAGAAGAAGCAGACTCTATAAAGGGTATATCAACTCGAACTCTCTGGTTATCAGCTTTTGTAAGGTTAATTTTGTAATTGTGTATTTAAAGCATTCTAGGCATATGCTTTGAAGCTGTGATTGCTAATATTCACTTTTATGAAGGCTTCCTACTCACTTTTGTTATTTCTTCCTATTATTATATGCCCTAGTCCTTTGATTTCTCATCACTTAATTCATCCATATGATTTGAGATGAAAGATTATTGGGGGGAGTGAGCAACGTAACATAAAAAAACTTGAGACTCCATGATAGCAACAAAAACATCAAATCCAGCCGACACAGATGAAGACCAATGACAACACATGACAAATATGATCAACATTTGTAACTCAGTAAACTAATAAATCTAATCAAATTAGGATGTTGCTATGAAGGGTGTGTTCCACACCAAAGAGGCTTGTTGGATTATATAATGCAAAGTCCACACTATACATAGACACATCAATCCTAACGCTTAGATGTTTATTTATTGAAACTATATAGTATTTATGCTGACTCCACTAAACTTGCTCAACCATGGTGCCAAATTTTATCGAGGCTAGTTTAGTAGTGACACTGATGAAATTGAGAAAGAATAAAAAAAATCGGTGATGAGCTACACTATGAAATGAGTTGTTAGGGGATATGTCCTTAGTCAAATTTACTATCTTAAAGCATTGATCTTCACAACCAGATGTGATTAGCTTGATGTCAATGAACATGATCACATCATGATGGTGCCACGAAGAGTGTACTCCAATATCAATTGATATGTTAGCTTACTCTGTGGAAGACTTCTTAAGGCTATTGGTCGACTATGCCGATCCAAGCAACCATTTACATTTCTTCGACTAATCAATCACCATGGTTTGATCGTGTTAAGCAACTTTATTTGAATGTTGCATTCTTGGATGTTTTTTTCATATTATTTGCATGAGTGAAGTCGAACCCCACACCCTGTTGTGCATCTGTGAGCACAAGTTGACATATGCTCATAGTGAGCGTCTATGCCCCACTTCAATGCACCACATTGTGCCTATCTTGTGACACTCCCATGTCATCGTGCACCTTTTCATGTTTGCATGCATAACATATTGTGTGTTTGCATTTCATATACTTGTGATTTGTGACTCGACATGCAATTATGCAGTAATTTAATTCTAAAGGATGTTAAAAAACTTGACCCAATCTATACTTAGCGACTTTTGTGCAAAATCAATATGTTATAAAAATTCATAAATAATTTACACACTTGGGATACAATGAAAGTATACGTATCATTTCAAATAGTATAGGGCTTTAAAAAGAAAAACCCAGTATCGATCCCACAGAGAAGCGAGGAAAGAAATCCTTAAGCTAATTCTAGTCTACTACTGACATGCCTTACTTTGGAATGTCAATTTAACTGGCTTTTCTAACAAGTACTCCTAAATGTAAATCTTAAGTTTAAAACAACCGACAACTACTCCTAAATGTAAATATTAAATGTAACGATAACAACTAATCATAAATGCAAATATTAATTCTAAAGATAACATATGTGGATAAATTGATTTTGAGAATTTTGAGATGAAAAAGACTACCCTTCTCGTGTAATGACCTAGATAATGTGTATGAATGAAATGCTTAAAATATAATGTTGCCAATGACAAATAGAAGAAATTCTATTCTTTAACCTCTGTCAAGTGCATAAAAAACATTAGTTAATCCATAGTTTGGTCCCTAAACCCTTGGTTAGGCTGAGAAGATACTAGCTCTCACTCTAGAGTTCCTACTTCCCCTCACCTGAGGGCTAACATCTTGTTTTAGTTTCCAAACATCTGCACCAAATTAGGGATTTTAGTTTGTCACCCTAAAATCTCCAATTCTACACTCATCAAAACTTATCTCTCTATCTACTTGCACTCCCTCATGAATGATCATCATGGCTCTTTCCAAAGTTGAGTGTGGTACTCACTAGTTGGTGAAATCATACCCCTTCCCGAGCCATTATGTTTCACAACAGATTTTAACAATGCAAGTGATCAGTTTGCAAAGTAAATTAAGAACCGATGAAAATACCATCACATTAATGAAATAAGAGAAGATCTAAGCAAATCTAAATTCCTAAATATGTTTCCATTATAGTGCAAAAAAAAAGTAAAATAACGATAATGCCATAAGCAGTAAAAAAATTGATAGAATTATGAATTAATTGTGTGCCAATAAAGAACATATGTCTACCTACTTTCTTTGGAGTGTGTAGGTACACTTAATATTCTATTAGTTTTATGCAACTATCTGTTACCTAGAAGCTCCTAATAGAAACAAATCATTAAATTATACTTCCTTAAAAGTTGCATTACCACCTAAACTACATTAACATAACAACTGGTCAATGTGAGTGCACTCATGTTGTGAGGTCACTACTCTCCCGAGTCTTAGTTTCACTTACAACAGATTTTAACATAACATATTGTCACTTAAGTTATGTCAATGAAGCGGAAGAGATATTACTCATCACATTAAAATAAAAACAATTCTATCATGAAATAAATTTTTCTACTCATGCCACTACTTCAAATCAAAAGAAAAGAGTAAAGAAAAATACTCACAAAGCATTGATTAAACACAACAGAAAACTTCATTAAATCAAATCAAATCAAATCCATTAATAAGTGTTTTAAATAATTACAAGATAATGAAGAACAAATACTTAGTTTTTTTCCTCTGAAAGAAAGATAAAAATCCCTCCAACAAAGATTCTCACTGATCCATGCAATAATCATACAATTTCCTTACACATATCTCTCAAAATCCCTCACCAACCTCTCCAAACAAGGTGAAAATCTAAATCTTTATCTACTCTCTATACTCACATCAAAATTCCCTCCATGATCCCCCCTCCTAACTCCTCAAGTGAGGCGCCAAGCCCCTCTTTTTAAAGAGATACCAAACACCTTTTCAAAAAGACACACCTCTTCACTAGAAGAGACACGCCCTTTCATTTCAAGAGACACAACTTTAGCCTTTCCAAGTGTCTAGATTAATTGAACCACTATATGGTGCGTGCAAGTTGTTTGAAATCTTTTAGAATATCCCATAATAGCCCAAAAATTGCTTCTTAAACGTTTCTGGCACTTGGACGTCGTCTTCTCAGTCGACTGATGCCTAGGCTCCAGTTTCGGGCACCTAGGTGCCACCCTGCAAGCAGCTCAACTGTTTTGCCCCGTTTTAACTCTGTTTCGCCCTGTTTCAGTTCCACTTCGCTCCAAATCTTTATACCTACTAAATAAGCATGAAAATACTCTTTTTTTAAAATTTTAATTTCGTTAAAAAACATGTGATGAATGTAAAGAAAATTAAACATAGAAAGACATATTGAAATGTGTCAGGTCAGAATTTTCTTCTTTGCCTGTTTTTACTTCATTTTCTCCATAGGTCCATTTCTTGTACTTGAAACCCAAAACATGCAAAATAACTTCCTTTAAAGTGTAATATCATTAAAAATGAGTTAAAAAATATATGAAAATGTAGTCATTTTTTTTAGGCATGTCAAAATCCCCCAAACTTACATGTTACTTGTCCTTAAATAACGCTATAACTTTTAAAAATAAAATTGTTAACTTGTGGTTGTGGGTTTCTTTTAGATGACCTAAAATTTGGTTTTAGAAATATTATAGTTCAACTTAGAAGAATTTCTAGTAAATTGAATAATATCTAAGGTATGAGAGTATTTAGTATTAAATTTAGGAATATTGATTTTCTATTTAATTCAGACTTAATTAAAATTTTTCCAAGCTTGGGATTTTTAGAAAAATGTTAGTTTCAGAATTTATGAAGTCTATATTAAAAATAATTTTACTAATACTTTTTTACATTAAGCAAAGGATTGATCTTAAGTTTTTTTCCTTAGAAAGATTCAAGTGAAATCAATTTTTAGTTAGGTCCTATTCCTCAAGTTTCTCCTTCCTTTTTCATACTTGTCTTTTTCGTTTTTTTCTTTTTTGTTTCTTTTTCTTTTCTTTTTTTTTCTTCTTTTTCTTTCAGGATCTTTTTAATCCTTACTTTTTTTAGGCGAATATTACTATATCTGGATAGACCTTTAATAATTTTGAATTTCACTATCCATTTTATAAAGTTAAGAACTTATTTTCTTACTTAACTTAAAATCTAGTATTAGTTTTTGAAAAAGAATTTTCATAGAACCTTAATTCCTTAAAAAGTATTATTCTAAAAATCTTTAATTTTTTAAAAACTCAATTTTTATTACTATAAATAGTAAAACATTTCTCTAATATTTTATACTAAATATCTTAACTTTAGTTTTATCCTTTCTACTAACTTTTCTACTAAGCTCCTCTATATCATTTCTAAAAATCAAAATTTTAGCATCCTAAAGATAACACCACATATCACATGTCATTTTAAAATGTGATATCAAATTAAATACATATTACTGAGAATTGACCAGACCCGTAATTATGTGTATTTTTAATCTCCAAAATTTTGCCAGAAAATATGTCTCAAATTATATCTAGCGGCTAGTGTGAACAAATGTAATGATTTATGACTTATATAATAAATTTTCACACTAGGGGTGCTACACAAGTATACGTATCGTTTCAAGTAATATAGGATTTTCCTTAAAAACCCCAGCATCAATCCCACGAGGAAAACAGTAACTCTTAAAATCAACTTATAGAATTTCTATTAAATAAAAAATTAATCAGATAAGAGGTCTATAATGATATGCTTACTAAAAATTACTACTAAAGAGTTAAAAATAAAGTAACAACTAAATGTAACAATATAGTAAAATATAACAGCGAGTTTAAATATTATGGAAAAATTTTCCCCTTGCAAAGAGATTATAACCTATGTAAGTGATTTAAGACAAAATTGATGTATGGTGACAAGTAGAAGCATGTCTTATTCTTTACCCACTCCCGGTGCTAGCAAAGAACATTGGCTAACTTGAGGACATCCTTAACATTTCAATTCCGCATCAAAACTATCTAGCCTCTCACCTCTAGATACCCCTAAGCCTATGTCACTATGATGGTAGAATCCCAAAGTTGGAGTACTAAACCTTAAGCCAATTTGATAAGAATCTAATCTGTCACTCTAAAACTAATCAATTGTATTCCCATCAAAACTTATCTTCCTATTTATTCGCACTCCCACTTAGGTGATCCCATTGCTTTACCTAAAATGAAGTGTGGTATTCACTAGTTAAGTGAAATCATAGTCCTCCCAGTTCATTATGTTTCTCAACGGATTTCAACCTCACAAATGACCAGTTTGTAAAGTAGATGAAGATTCGATGAATATACCATCACAATTTTTAAGAGTAAAAAGAAGTGTTTAAATCTTTCTCATCCCAGAAGATTAATTATCATATGCAAGGAGAAAGAAAAGGAAATACTCAAAATTCATAGAGATTAAACAAAAAAAAATATTTGCATTGAAATTCAAGTCTTACAACAAAAACTTAAACACAAATACAAAGTACCTTATGTCTTCTCCCCAACTAAACTTTTGGAGTTTCCTTTAAGCAATCTCCAAACTTTTTCACACTAAAACACACTCACATTTACACTTAAACACAAAATAAAAAAACCCTAATTAACTATTGCCACCCAATTGAAGTTTTGAAGCTCCAAAAGGTCCTTAAATTTGATCAAATCCTTCTCATTTAATAGAAAACATAAAATAACCATGGGTTGTCACCCCTCCAAAATTCGGTCAAATTCAATGGATCTTCTAGAAAGATAGTTATTGACGCTATAGCTCAAGTCCGGGGGGCTATAGCGCCCATCTGGTTGGAGTCTGGTGCTATTTGCCCATTGTTTCTCCATTTTTCTTACATTTTCTCTACATGTCCATTCCAAATACCTGAAACCAAAAATAAGCAAAATACTATCATTTAAAGTGCAATATCATAAAAAATGTACATAAAATGCTTATAAAATATGCACTAAAAACAAGTTATTTTTAGGTGGATCAAGGACAAATAAAGTTAATTTTTAAAATGATTTTTCTTCCCCCCAAACTTGATTTTAAACATGTATAACATTGAAGAATCAAAAGAGGACGCTCCAAAATATTCTGAGAGACATATTTCTCCACTAAAAAACTGATTTGGAAAAATCACCACCTCCATTTCCTCAGAAACTTCGTCAGCAGAAGTTGGATGAACAATTTTCAAAAATTCTGGAAATATTTAAGAAGCTTACAATTAATATTCCATTTGCTGAAGCCTCAGAACAAATGCCAAGCTATGTAAAGTTTATGAAGGATATTATCAACAGTAAAAGGAAGTTTGAAGATAACGAGGTTGTTGCACTTAGTGAGGAGTGCAGTGCGATAATTCAGAAGAAGCTTCCTGAAAAGCTTAAAGATCCTGATAGCGTTACAATTTCATGTGCAATAGGAGACATATTTTATGGGAAAACTTTATGTGATTTAGGTGCAAGTATTAACCTTATGTCACCCCTACTAAAGTAACTATGCAGTTAGAAGATCGTTCGATAGCATACCCTTAAAAGAGTTATATAAGATGTCCTAGTGAAAGTGGATCAATTTATCTTTCATGTTGATTTCATTGTGCTAGATATGTGGGAAGATGAAGAGATACCTATCATTTTGGGGAGACCTTTCCTAGCCTCAGGAAGAGCAATGATAGATGTGCAAAAAGGGAATTGATAATGTGTGTCAATGATCAAACGGTTACTTTTAACATTTCAAAATCAATGAAATACCCTGCAAAAGGTAAAGATGATAAATGTTATAGGATGGATGTTATTCTAAGTGAATGTCATTTTAGAACTACTTATGAAGAAAAATCTGAAGCAAAAGATTTGGAACATGAGCAAGAAGAGGAATTAAATCAATACGAAGATCTTTTTAAGGAAAATTCAAACTATGTTCGAGAAAATTTTGAAGTTTTGGACACGATAGACAAAAATAAATCATTTTGTCCATTTATTGAAACACCTCCAGACCTAAAGTTGAAGTTACTTCCTGATCATTTAAAATATGCCTTTTTAGGAGATTCTTCTACTTTACCAGTTATAATTTCCTCAAAATCAACGATGGAAGAAAAAGAAAGGTTGATGAAAATTTTGAAAAATTTTAAGAACTATTTTGGATGGACAATTGCTGATATTAAAGGAATCAATACTTCAATTTGTATGCATATAATTCATGTGGAAAAGAACTGCAAACCTAGGGTTGATCCGCAAAAGAGATTGAAACTTGTTATGAAAGAAGTTGTAAAGAAAGAAATTTTAAAGTGGTTAGATGCTGGAATTATCTACCCTATTCAGATAGTGCATGAGTTAGTCCAATTCATTGTGTTCCTAAGAAAGGAGGAGTAACTGTAACTGTAAATGAATTTAATGAGTTAATTCCTACTAGACAAGTTACAGGGTGGCGAATATGCATTGATTATAGAAAATTAAATCTTGTCACTAGGAAAGATCATTTTATATTACCCTTTCTAGATCAAATGTTGGATAGACTAGCTGCGCATAAATACTTTTATTTTCTGGATGGATATACTGGTTATCACCAAATTCAAATATCTCATGAGGATCAATAGAAAATAACGTTTACCAGTCCTTATGACACTTTTGATTTTATAAGAATGTCCTTTCGTTTATGTAATGCCCCTGCTACATTTCAAAGATGTATGATGGAATTTTTTTGTGATTTAATTGAAAAAGGGATTGAAGTATTCATGTATAACTTTTTAGCGTTTGGAACTTCATTTGACTCATGTTTAAAACATTTATCCAAAGTTATTAAGCCCTGTGAAGAAACAAATTTAGTCCTTAACTGGGAAAAATGTCAATTTATGGCAGTAGGAGGAATTGTATTGGGACATCAAATATTAGAAAATGGTATGGAAGTAGATCCTGCTAAAATTCAAGTGATCACTAATTTACCTTATCCAACAAATGCAAGAAAAATTAAGAGTTTTTTAGGACATGTTGGATTATACATATAATATATTAAAGACTTTTCAAAGATTGTTAAGCCTTTATGTCATTTACTGAAGAAAGATGCAATTTAATTTTGATGAGGAATGCCTAAAAGCTTTTGAGTTATTAAAAGAAAAACTAATTGTTGCACCAATTATAGTTTCGCCAAACTGGGAAAAACCTTTTGAATTAATGTGTGATGCTAGTGATTATGCTATTGGAGTTGTTTTAAGACAAAGATATGATAAAATTTTCAAAGTTATTTACTATGCTAGTAAAACTCTTAATGAAACTCAAATTAATTATACAACAACTGAAAAAGAGTTATTAGAAATATTATATGTTTTTGATAAATATAGATCATATTTAATTGGAACTCATTGTGTAGTGCATACAAATCATTCTGCTATTAAGTATTTAATAAAAAAGAAGGATGCTAAACCTAGACTTATAAGATGGATTCTTCTTTTGCAAGAATTTGATTTTGTAATAGTAGATCAAAAGATGATTGAAAATCAAATTGTCGATCATTTGTCCAGGCTTGAATTAGAAAAACCACTTTGTTTTGAAAATGAAATTAATGAACATTTTCCAGATGAAAAAATGTTCACTATTAATGAGTGGCATGTTCTGTGGTATGTCAACATTGTGAACTTTATTATTAGTGATATTATACCCTATGGAATGACATACCAACAGAAGAGGAAATTTGTTTCTGAAGCTAAATTATTTTTGGGATGACCCATTTTTATATAAACAAGGAAAGGATCTGATTATTTAAAGATGTGTACCATTAGAAGAAAATTATGAGATTATCCAAAAATGTCATAATTCTGATTTTGGGGGACATTTTGGTGTTGATACAAAATTTTACAATCTGGATTTTATTGGCCTACAATTTTTGGAGATGTTAATGCTTATATCAAAACTTGTGATAGATGTCAAAGAGTAGGCAATATTTCTAGAAGAAATGAGGTGCCCCTCAATTATATGCTAGAAGTTGAAATATTTGATGTTTGGGGATTATATTTCATGAGACTATTTATACCATCTTTCAGAAATTTATATATTTTGTTAGCAGTGGACTATGTATCCAAATGGATAGAATTTATTGCTTTACCTCAATGTGATGCTCAAAGTTTTGCAAAATTTTTGAAAACAAATATATTTGGTAGATTTGGGATGCCGAGAGTTATCATTACTGATGGGGGAAGTCATTTCAGAAATGTCATAATAAAGAAATTATTTAAAAAATATCATATAAATCATAGGATTGCTACTGCTTATCATCCTCAGACAAGTGGTTTGGTTGAATTATCCAATTGGGAAATTAAAAAAATTACGAAAAAATTTGTGAATCCAACAAAAATGGATTGGTCAATCAAACTTGACTATGATTTGTGGGCTTATAGGATTGCATACAAAACTCCTATAAGAATGTCCTCATATAAGCTAATATTTGGAAAAGCTTGTCACTTACCAGTTGAACTTGCGCATAAGACATATTGAGCAATTAAAGAGTTTGATTATAATTTGAAAGATGCTGGTGAGAAAAGATTGTTAAAATTAAATGAGCTTGAAGAGATAAGGAATGAATCTTATGAAAGTGCCAAAATTTATAAAGAAAAGATGAAGATGTGGCATGATTGAAGGATTCTTACTAAAAATTTTCAGCTAGGACAATAAGTTTTGCTATATAATTCAAGTTTAAGATTATTTCGAGGCAAACTTAAGTTCAGGTGGATGGGCCCATTTATTGTGATTAAAGTTTATCCTTATGGAGTTGTGGATATTAAAGATCCTAAGTCTCAGAAAATATTTAAAGTTAATGGACATAGACTGAAACCTTATTTTATAGAAGATCAACATATTTAATGATGGAATGATGTTGGGTCAACCAGAGTAAACACTGGTTACATCGAGCTGACGACGTAAAACCAAGTGCTTTGTGAGAGGCAACTCATAGTTTTCAGTGTGTTTTTATTTTGATTGTTGTTTTATGTGTGATTAAGAAAAATTGGGGTAGTATTTTTTAGACTATTATGTGTTAGTATTGATTTTAAGACTTTATTTAGTGATCTAGACATGTTAAAATGAGAATTTGGACGTTTAGTTGACTAGTGCAAAAATGTGCACTAGCGCTTAAGCGCTAAATCCGACGCTTAAGCGCAACAGTTTAAAAATATGTGTGAAATTAATATTCTGAAAGGGAAAACCACCTAGAAGTTTGCAAAAAACGTGCCAAGGCACATTCTAAACATGTTTAGGAGTTATTGGAAGGATTTAGACCTATAAATAGAAGGGTTTAGTGAAGGAATTTCACCCCATATCATTTCTAGCCCTAAAGTCTAAGAGAGAGATAGATTTTAAGATGATGTCTTCATGAGAAATGGATTTTAAGATGAAGGAGGAGACCATGAGGAAGAAATTCATTAGCCAAAGTGCACAAGAGATGTTTAACTGTTTCTTAGCCGTTAGTATTGAAGGGACATCATAGAAGATGAACAAAAATGAAAATACCATGTCTGTACTGTAGACTAAGGTATTGGAGATTCATGCACATCTTGAGCATATTGGATGGTAATTGAAAATGCAATTTAGCCACACTAGTTATATAGAGGAAGCGGATAAGGAGATGTTTCTTAAGCAAAAATGGATTGAAGAAGATTGCATCAGAGCACATCAGTACCGTTCGTTTTATCAACTTTATATTCCAGTTGCCCCAGGAGAGACTAATGAAAGTCCTAAATTTGTTCCTTCTGATGAAGAATGGAATTAAGTTCTATATTTGAAGTTATTTTTTGTGTGTATAAAGTTGTTGACTTTATGTGTTTTAGTGTTTAAGACTTGCTTTTAGTGTTTGTGTTACTTAGGTGTTTAATTATGAAAGATTGTTAAGTGTTTGTATTCAGAAAAAAATTTTTCATCCAAGACTATTTGAAATGAGAACTAAGTGTTTAAATGTATTCATACTCCTTTGTGAATTAATATAAGTTTGTTTGTGTAAAAGTTTGTGTTGTGTAAAAGTTTGTGTTGTTTTAGCCTCAAATTGAAATAGTTATTAAGGAGAATTTTGAGATAAAGGAGAGTTACAGGAAGTTGAAAATAGTCATTTAAGTGCAATTAGACCATTTAGCGGTGGTTTAATTAGGCAAATAGTGCATTTTACTTTAATTTAAAATTTTTGAAAATTGTGCACTGGAGCCTAAGCGCCACATCTCATGCTTAAGCGCGAGCAAACCCGAGAGGCAGGCGCCTAAGCGCCACTTACCCGTGCTTAAGCGCCGATCACAAAAATTGGTTCGCGAACTGTTAAAAGTGAATTTTTGAGCCATAAATTGCTATTTTTAACGCCACTGTCACCTTCTTCATCCCGAGTTCTCGATTTTTTAGGGCTAGGGCACATATAAAGTGAATATTTCTTGGTGGAATCAAGTAAATATTGCTAGATCCAATTTCTTTAAGATAAAAGCTTTACTTTTATGTAAAAATTTTGGATTTTAACCATGTATTTTGAGCACATTTGGAGAAATTTGAAAATTCACTATTCATGGTGAAAAATAAAGAAAAATGTATAGAAATTGCATGGGAAGTTTAGTTTGTGCTTTTGGAAGTTTAGTTTTGTAATTTAAACATGAGTTTTGAAGTTATTGTTGGAATTTATCAAATTTGTAGAATGACACCAAGAATGAAGAGGAGCAAAAGCAAAGCCCCTTTCGATTCGAGTAAATTTGTTAGTTCAAAAGATCAAGATCGATATAGTGTTGCGTTACGATCACACAAATTGATTCAGGAGCGATGTTTTAGAAATCTGGGCGGAGACGTAAAAGATTTAATTGTTCGCCGACAGTGGGAACAATTCTATTGTTTCTATGTTGTGGCAGTTATATCTGTTGTGAGGGAGTTCTATGCAAATCTCCCTGAAGCTGAAGACAATATAGTCATGGTTCGAGGAAAGTTGATACCTTTTTCGCCAGAGGTAATCAACTTGTTTTATCATTTACCACCCGATACGTTATGTTTTTATGCTAATTATAGTCCTACTGAAGCGAAGTTAGACAAGATTATTTCTTACTTGACTATTGTGAGAGGACTTTGGAAGATCACTAATGAGAGGAGAGTTAACTTCCCAACTTCAAAGTTATGGGCACCTTCAAAGGCCTTACACTATTTCATTTCTGCTCGTCTGCTTCCGACCAATCATCTCAGTGAAGTGACCAGAGAAAGAGCAACGTTGAACTATTGTATTCAAGAAGGAAAGCTCATCAACATTGGAGCTTTGATCTGTCAGACTATCATCAGTTCTGCTACAGTTGTTACTATTGCAGGTCTGGGATTTGCTTCCTTGATCTTTCTTTGTGTGAGCAGGCTGGAGTTAAATATGATAGTTGGGAGGAAGTGTTATTACCTCTAAATCCCATCACTAAGGTGAATGTGAAGACTTATTCTGAGCATTCAATTTTTGGCTGGAAAGGAGGATTTTCCAAAAGCTGTGGAATGAAGATGTTTGTTGTTTCTACATCTAGCCCATCTACCTCACGTGCTGCTACATCTAGAGGTGAGTATATTGAGGCTCAAGATCAATTATTGCAGAGGATGATGGATAATATTAATTTTACCACTGATAGGGTATAAAATTTAGAGTGTTTTGCAGAACATACTGATAGGTATAATAGAAGAAAATGATTATGAAGAGAAATTTCACTCATCTTTGGAGAGCCTCATTAGGGGTAACTAAGGAGTGCAATTTCCTCCATATCCTAGATACCCTGATTATGAGCCTGCAAAAGTTTGGGATAGCGATGATTCAGAGGATGATGAGTAGAGCTGAGAGATTTATTTTATGATTGTAATATGATATGAACTATGAGATCTGTGTGTTGGTTTGAGCTATGTGATGTTGTTTGTACTTTATGTTTAAGTGAGAATTGTGATGTAATGTGTTTTCATGTTTTGGACTTGAGACATGTATGTATGTTTACTTGTTTAGATATTGTGATGTGTGAGACTTTTATTTTTAATTGTCTTGTAATGTTTGTGTTAATTAGTAGTTTGTTTTAAAATTCTAGGGTAGTAACTGTTGTGAGTTTTGTGATTTAGTTAGTTTAGAACTTAACTTAATTCTATGTCTTTTGTAAAGTTGAAAATCTTGCAAACTTAGGTCTTAAATTTGAAACTTAGGAAACTGCTACCCTGTATCTTTCTTTTATCATGTTAGTGTGTTTTTATGTTGAGATTATGAAATCAAGTTAGTGTGTTAGTTTACTTTTATATTTATACTGACTTCTTAGAAGTTTAATGAATCTCTTCATGTTAAATTGAAATGAAAATATAGAAAATTTGATCAAAAATTAATTTTACTCATGTTTTTAGTTTTATACTTATATCATTAGGATTTAAAAATTCCTATTAGTATGTTATTTTAAATTTTCATTCTTGCTTATATATCTGATGCTAAACTGTTTAATCTGTTAAAAATTTAAGTTTGGGGGGATGAAACATAGTTTCAAAACTGGAATTTTATTTGTTATCAAATGTGCTACAAGTAAATTTGATTTGAAAAGAAAAATATTGATTATGTATATGAAGTTATATTAGGGAAGTAAAATTTGATTATAAAAATGAGTAAGAAAATTTAGTTAAAATTTTTAGTAATGAAGAAAAACCTTAAGTTAAAAGGTTTTTAGAAGAGAAAATGATTAATATAAGTAACTATCTTTAATAAGAAAAATTTTATTTTTGAAAAATTAAGATAATTTAGACTTTTATTTTTAATACTTAAATTTCTTTTATTAAAATAATTTTCTAAAATATTATTATATTTATAAGTAAAAGACTTATATCAAGACTT
>NEWO01000032.1:784914-809367 GCA_003013225.1 Phalaenopsis aphrodite | reverse complement strand
GAGAGTAAACAAAAAAAATATTTTCATTGAAATTCAAGTCTTACAACAAAAACTTAAACACAAATACAATGTACCTTATGTCTTCTCCCCAACTAAACTTTTGGAATTTCCTTCAAGCAATCTCTAAACTTTTTCACACTAAAACACACTCACGCTTACACTTAAACACAAGATAAAAAAACCCTAATTAACTATTGCCACCCAATTGAAGTTTTGAGGCTCCAAAATGTCCCTAAATTTGGTCAAATCATTCTCATTTAATAAAAAATAGAAAATAACCATGGGTTGCTTTAAACACCCCTCCAAAATTTGGTCAAATTCAATGGATCTTCTAGAAAGGTAGTTATTGACGCTATAACTCAAGTCTGGGGGGCTATATCGCCCATCTGGCTGGAGTCAGGTGCTATTTGCCCATTTTTTCCCCATTTTTCTTACATTTTCTCTAAATGTCCATTCCAAATACCTGAAACCAAAAATAAGCAATTTATCCTCATTTAAAGTGCAATATCATAAAAAATGTACATAAAATGCTTATTAAATATGCACTAAAAACAAGTTATTTTTAGGTGGATCAAGGACAAATAAAGTTAAGTTTTAAAATTATTTCCCCCCCAAACTTGATTTTAAACATGTATAGCATTGAAGAATCAAAAGAGGACGCTCCAAAAGATCCTAAGAGACATATTTCTTCACTAAAAATTGATTTGGAAAAACCACCACTTCCATTTCCTTGGAGACTTCGTTAGCAGAAGTTGGATAAACAATTTTCAAAACTTCTGAAAATATTTAAGAAGCTTACAATTAATATTTCATTTGCTGAGCCTTAGAATAAATGTCAAGCTATGTAAATTTTATGAAGGATATTATCAATAGGAAAAGGAAGTTTGAAGATAATGAGGTTGTTGCACTTAGTGAGGAGTGCAGTGCGATAATTCAGAAGAAGCTTCCTAGAAAGCTTAAAGATCCTGATAGCTTTACAATTCCATGTTCAATAGGATACAGATTTTATGGGAAAGCTTTATGTGATTTTAGGTGCAAGTATTAACCTTATGTCATTATCAATATTTAACAGATTGGGATTAGGAGAAATAACCCCTACTATTGTAACTCTGCAGTTAGCAGATCGTTCGATAACATACCCAAAAAGAGTTATAGAAGATGTCTTAGTGAAAGTTGATCAATTTATCTTTCATGTTGATTTGATTGTGCTAGATATGGAGGAAGATAAAGAGATACCTATCATTTTGGGGAGACCTTTCCTAGCCACAGGAAGAGTAATGATAGATGGGTAGAAAGGGAATTAACAATGTGTGTCAATGATCAAATGGTTACTTTTAACATTTCAAAATCAATGAAATACCCTGCAAAAGGTAAAGATGATGAATGTTATAGGATGGCTGTTATAAGATATCTAAGTGAATGTCATTTTAAAACTACTTATGAAGAAAAATCTGAAGAAAAAGATTTGGAACACGAGCAAAAAGAAGAATTAAATCAATACGAAGTTCTTTTTAAGGAAAATTCAAACTATGTTCAAGAAAGTTTTGGACACGATAGACAAAGATAAATCATTTTGTCCATCTATTAAAAAACCTCCAGACCTAGAATTGAAGTTACTTCCTGATCATTTAAAATATGTCTTTTTAGGAGATTCTTCTACTTTACCAGTTATAATTTCCTTAAAATCAACGATGGAAGAAGAAGAAAGGTTGATGAAAATTCTAAAAAATTTTAAGTAATCCTTTGGATGGACAATTGCTGATATTAAAGGAATCAATCCTTCAATTTGTATACATAGAATTCATATGGAAGAGAACTGCAAACCTAGGGTTGATTCGTAAAGGAGATTGAATCTTGTTATGAAAGAAGTTGTAAAGAAAGAAATTTTAAAATGGTAGATGTTGGAATTATCTACCCTATTCAGAGAGTCCATGAGTTAGTCCAATTCATTGCGTCCTAAGAAAGGAAGAGTAACTGTAACTGTAAATGAACTTAATGAGTTAATACTTACTGGACAAGTTACAGGATGGCAAATATGCATTGATTATAGAAAATTAAATCTTGTCACTAGGAAAGATCATTTTCCATTACCCTTTCTAGATCAAATGTTGGATAGACTAGCTGGGCATAAATACTTTTTTTTTCTAGATGGATATACTGTTTATCACCAAATTCAAATATCTCCTGAGGATCAAGAGAAAATAACTTTTACCAGTCCTTATGGTACTTTTGTTTTTAGAAGAATGCCCTTTGGTTTATGTAATGCCCCTGCTACACTTCAAAAATGTATGATGACAATTTTTGTGATTTAATTGAAAAAGGGATTGAAGTATTCATGGATGACTTTTCAGTATTTGGAACTTCATTTGACTCATTTTTAGAACATTTATCCAAAGTTCTTAAGCACTGTGAAGAAACAAATTTAGTCCTTAACTAGGAAAAATGCCAACTTATGGTAGTAGGAGGAATTATATTAGGACATCAAATACAGAAAATGGTATGGAAGTAGATTCTGCTAAAATTCAAGTGATCGCTAATTTACCTTATCCAACAAATGTAATGGAAATTAGGAGTTTTTTAGGACATGTTGAATTCTACATATAATATATTAAAGACTTTTCAAAGATTGCTAAGCCTTTATGCCATTTACTGAAGAAAGATGTAATTTAGTTTTGATGAGGAATGCCTAAAAGCTTTTGAGTTATTAAAAGAAAAATTAATCATTGCACCAATTATAGTTTCGCCAAATTGAGAAAAACTTTTTGAATTAATGTGTTATGCTAGTGATTATGCTATTAGAGCTGTTTTAAGACAACGATATGATAAAATTTTCAAAGTTATTTACTATGTTAGTAAAACTCTTAATGAAACTCAAATTAATTATACAACAACTAAAAAAGAGTTATTAACAATATTATATGTTTTTCATAAATATAGATCATATTTAATTGGAACTCATTATGTAGTGCATACAGATCATTCTGCTATTAAGTAATTAATAAAAAAGAAGGATGTTAAACCTAGACTTATAAGATAGATTATTCTTTTGCATTAATTTGATTTTGTAATAGTAGATCAAAAGAGGATTGAAAATCAAATTGTTGATCATTTGTCCAGGCTTGAATTAGAAAACCACTCTATTTTGAAAATGAAATTAATGAAGATTTTCCAGATGAAGAATTGTTCACTATTAAAGAGTGGTGTGTTGCATGGTATGTCCACATTGTGAACTTTATTGTTGATGATATTATACCCTATGGAATGGAGAGGTTTGTTGTTACTACATCTATACCATCTACCTCATGTACTTCTACATCTAGAGGTGAGTCTACTGAGACTCAAGATCAATTATTGCAGAGGATGATGGATAATATTAATTTTACCGCTGATATGGTACAAAATTTAGAGCGTTTTGCAGAACATACTGATAGGTATAATAGAAGAAAAAGTGATTATGAAGAGAAATTCCACTCATCTTTGGAGAGCCTCATTAGGGGTAACTAAGGAGTGCAATTTCCTCCATATCCTAGATACCTTGATATGAGCCTGCAAAAGTTTGGGATAACGGTGATTCAGAGGATGAAGAGTGGAGCTGAGAGATTTATTTTATGAATGTAATATGATATGAACTATGTGGTTCGGACTTGCTACATTTGCATTTGTGTGTTGGTTTGAGCTATGTGATGTGGCTTGTACTTTATGTTTAAGTGAGAATTGTGATGTAATGTGTTTTTATGTTTTGTACTTGAGACATGTTTGTATGTTTACTTGTTTAGATACTATGATGTGTGAGTCTTTTATTTTTAATTGTCTTGTAATGTTTGTGTTAATTAGTAGTTTGTTTTAAAATTCTAGGGTAGTAACTGTTGTGAGTTTTGTGATTTAGTTAGTTTAGAACTTAACTTAATTCAATGTCTTTTGTAAAGTTGAAAATCTTGCTAACTTAGGTCTTAAATTTGAAACTTAGGAAACTGCTACCCTGTATTTTTCTTTTATCATGTTAGTGTGTTTGTTTTTATGTTGAGATTATGAAGTCAAGTTAGTGTGTTAGTTTACTTTTATGTTTATACCCACTGCTTAGAAGTTTATTGAATCTCTACATGTTTAATTGAAATGAAAATATTGAAAATTTGATCAAAAATTAATTTTACTCATGTTTTTAGTTTTATACTTGTATATTAGGGTTTAAAAAATACTATTAGTATGTTATTTTAAATTTTCATTCCTCCTAATATATCTGATGCTAACCTGTTTAATTTGTTAAAAATTTAAGTTTGGGGGGATGAAAAATATTTTCAAAACTTGAATTTTATTTGTTCTCAAACGTGCTACAAGTGAATTTGATTTGAAAAAAAAATGATTATGTATATGAAGTTATATTAGGGAAGTAAATTTTGATTTTAGAAATGAGTAATAAAATTTAGTTAAAATTTTTAGTAATGAAGAAAGACCTTAAGTTAAAAAGTTTTTAGATGAGAAAATGATTAATATAAGTAACTATCTTTAGTAAAAAAAATTGTATTTTTGAAAATTTTAGATAATTTAGACTTTTATTTTTAATACTTAAATTTCTTTTATTAAAATAATTTTCCAAACTATTATTATATTTATAAGTAAAAAACTTATATCAAGACTTTGTTTTAGGAAAGGAGAAGTGAAATTCAAAATCATTAAAGACCTATTAATCCTTGCCTGAAAAAAAAAGAAGAAAGAAAAAAGAGAAAGAAAAATAAAGAAAAAGAAAAAGAAAAAGAGAAAAAAAATTGTGAAGGAGAAGCTTGAGGATTAGTGCCTAATAAAAAATTGGTTATACATTTGATCTTTATAAAGTATACGACTTGAAAAACTCTTAAGCTTATGAATATAATATACTAAGTAAAATTATTTTTAATGAAAAATTTTTAAGTGTAGATAATAAAAGAAATAAATTCTAAATTTGGAAAATCTACAATATATTTCTGAATTAGATATGAACTCATATTTTCATCTTTCTTAACATTAAGAATTTCTAAACTTTAAGTTGGTCTCATTTAGTGAATATTTTTTCTAAATTAGACTGTTATATTTCTAAATCAAAATTTTAATAACTCTTAAAGAAACTCATATACATATCATACATATTTAATTCTTAAGAATTTAAGTGTCACTCGAGGACAAGTGACATTTTATGTTTGGGAGATTTTGATACACCTAAAATATATGGTTTTTTTAGACACATTTTTATACCTATTTTTGAGATATTGTGCTTTAATGGAAGGTTTTTTTGTGTTTTTCTTGCAGATAGAGGTAAAAAAAGTGAAAAATGCTTAAAGGAGTGAAAAATGATCAAATTTGGAGCAAAAATGTGAGAAATGTGCACAAGAGTTTTGGCGCATAAGCGCCAGATTCGGCGCTTAAGCGCCGTTTAAATAGAGAAGGCCGTGCCTAAGCACTAGAGGCCCCGCGCTTAAGCGCCAGTGGCAGTTATTGGACGAGTAAATTCAATTTCTGTAAATTTTAAAGAGGTTTTTGAGGCACCAATTGGCTTAATAGCTGGTTATAACCACCATGGACAAAAATTATCACAAAAGGATGCATCTCTTGGGGAAATACATCGAATCTAGAATATTTTGAAGAGAAACCAAGTCACCTTTTGGAAAATTATAAAAGAAAGAAGATTGGGACTTTGAAAGAGGTCCTGAAAGTATTGGAAAGTTTTGAAAGTTCTTATTTGGGGAGTTAGTTCGGAGAGATTTTCAGGCACCACTTTCACTTTTATTTTATCCTTTTTGTTATTTTATTTTGAGTGATTGTAAAGATAAGAGAATAAAAGGAACTTCAAGAGTTAGGTGGAGGACTTGAGTTAAGTTTTTATCTTTTTGTTTTGAAACTACTTTTGGTTTTAATTGAGATTTGTTGTTGGTTTGACAATGATTTCTTCTTTTAAACTAAAGTGTGGTTTTGTTTTATCCATAGATTCTGAGTAGTTTTCTTTATCTTTCTTCTTAAAATGATAAGTAATTAAGTTGTGAACGGAAGTTGTGGAAAGTATTGATCTTCAATGATTGAAGAAGTTAGATGATTTAAATCCATGCGTTTCATTTACTTCTTGATTTAGCCAATCCAAATGTTAAAATTTGTTGTGAGAACATGTAAGAACCGGGTTGGTATTGTCTCATTTAACAATTGGAAAGAATCACAAGAGGTTGTATGAATGAGAATGTAGTTCATATGATTGAGTGCAAATAAATAGGAAAATATTCATTGAAGGGTGTAGAGTAGAGGACTTTAAAGTGATAGGTTAAAACCCCTAAGTTGGTTTATTGTTTTAGGTTTTGATACGAGATGTTAGCCCCAGGTGGAGGGAATCGAGGGAACTCTAGAGTGAGAGCTAGTATCTTTCGTTCCTAGCCGATCTTCAGAACTATTCAAACTTCAAATTAGCTAATGTTCTTTATAACATCTCTAGTAAGGGTAAAGAATATTATTGCTCCTATTTGACGCAACACAATTTACATACTTCCATAATAGAATTCTTATATTTATTACTGACTCATAATAAGAAGAAAGATATTTTCATATTTAGTGCTTTTCTTTTATAAAAACTCTAGTTATCTTTTTACATTGTTATTATTCTATCAAAATATTGAAAATAAAAAAAATATTTAAATTTTCATTACTGCAAAAATCATCTTTAGTTTAGATAATTATCTTGTTATTAAAAATAGAAAGTTTGCGGTTCAATAGTGCATATTACGTATTCTCCCTGTGGGTTCGATATTCAGGTCTTAATCAAAAAGTCCTATATTACTTGATAACAATACGTATACTGCATAGTATCCCAATATATATAAATTAAAAGTTAAATTCTTATTTTTTCTTCAAGATCAAATTTTTGGTTTTGTTGCAAGGTAAAGAAATATAAGTGAAATATAATCTGAATGATTGTTGTACTGTGCATATTAGCAGCATTTAGGGATCAATTGTCATGGTTCTTTCAAAAGTGAAATGTGACACTCACTACTTACAAAAATCTTAGCCCTCTCGGATCTATAAGTTTCTCAACAAATTTTAACAATACAAGTGACCAATTTGTAAAGTAAATGAAAGACAAACGAAAATATCATCACAAATTTTTAATATAATAGAAATTCTAAACAAATCAAAACTACTAATTGATTACTTTATATTGGCAAGATAAAGATAGAAAACTATTCAGAATACGTGGGGATAACAAAAAAAAAACATATTTATAGAACTCAAATCCAAAGTGCAACACTTACAGAAAAAGATATAAATACTTATATGAAATGTTTCCCCAAGCACACCTTTGAAGTTCTCTGACTCCAATGGACTTTTACAGGACTCACCAAACTGTAGAAATCACAAAGACTCCATATGTGACTCTATAACTCTCTAACATTTTCTAACACACACTAGCCCTCTCCCTATATGTTTAGAATTAATTCCTATTTATAGAGCTTCAAAAATGACCAAGGGTTGCTTCAAACATCTCTTTAAAATTTCGCCTCATTCAATATATCTTCTATAAAGCAACTATGACACCTAGGTGCCAAAACTGTCACTCCTAGGCACCAACCACGTTCTTCATCTGGTGCCTAGGTGTCAGATTCTGGCTCCTGGGTGCCAATTCAACTGGTTTTGTCAAATTTTATTTGGTATGATCCATTTTGCTTTTTTTGATGTTTTTCTGCTTCCTTTTGCTCTTAAACTCTTTTTCTTACACCTACAACTAGAATACACAAAATATCTTTCATTATACCATAATATCCTAAAAAATGGGTATAAAACGTGCATGAAAAATATGTACTTTTAAGGTGGATCATGGACTCATCAATCAAACTACTACAAGAGAACATATACAAGTCTAGCTAGAATAAGAAGTTAAGTAATCACCTCCCTCATGACACACATAAAGATCAAATCAATTCATAAACAATCCAAACATCCACCAACATCAATCAAATTGATCAATCCACTATTAAACAAACACAATACAACACAAATAATCACAGCTCACAAACATACTAAATCAAGCCACAGTGATAGCCATGGGTTGCCTCCCATGAAGCACTTAGTTTAATGTCGCTAGTCCGACAAAGGATTTCCTCCTGAAACAAATTTCCATTTAAGTAAACATTGATTAATCACCAAATCTTTTTCAGATCCTGTAATTCCTACTAAATCCTCAAATTTTAGTTTTTCTTTCAACTTCTCAAATTGTTTCCAATTATTGTTCCTCAAGCTTCTTTCAAGATCTAATATTCTTTCATTGGTATTCTCAATTTGCATATTAATATCATACTTAAAATTTATAAGAAATTTATCTTTATATGATAAGTCTAGATCTCTTAAATTTTTAGTTAGATTTTCTCTAGAAGATTCATGTTTTAGATCAAATTCCTTTATGATATTCTACTATTCAAGTTATCTTTTAATTCTTCCCATTGGTACAAAGTAAATAGTGGAGGTGGTCTTTCTATATTTGTCTTAGCTGAAAAAATAGGTTTTTCTAATTCCATAGGAATTTCTTCCATTGGTCTTTCAATCTCTTTATCCTCATTTCTCAACTCAAAGTTCTTTTTAAATCATTATTTAGGATGTTATATTGATTAATAAACATAAAAGTTTCAAATTTTTTTTTTATCATTTATGAAAAATTAATTAGTTGGAATTGCATTTCAATGCTAAAGAATTACATGTGTTGAAATTACATTTGCAAAATCTTATTGAATATGTTGTCATGGTAAGTATATTGATTTTGAAATATTAGTTTACATAAAATTTAGCTATAATTATCATTTATAATAAATTAATTTGCTAGAATAATTTTTAAAAAACCAAAATGTATTTTTATTGAAAATATTATTGTTAAAATAAATCACATTTACTATCTTGATTAACGTATTTATAATTGAATATCATATATCATAAAAAATTAAATCATAGTTTACAATTCATAAAAGATAGTTTTATGAATTCTATTTTTATAATCAGTGGTATTTCATTTCATATAAATAAATAATAATAGTTAACTTCTCAAATTTGTAAAATATTTACATGTTTGTGAAAGTGATTAACTGTGATATTTGTAAATTAGATTGTATTAGAAGTTTGTGTTATAAGAAAAAAATATTTAAAAAATGTAATTCTCTAGATTTGTATTTTTTTTATTTTTCTTAAATTATTGTATTAGTTTATTTTGCTGCATTATAGCTTTGTTTATTTTAGCACTAAGCCTGTGTAGGAGTGTAAAATGTTCTATTATAATTTGGGATAATATTTATCTTGTGCAGGAGAGTATAATATAACAATATGAATTGGGTTTATAATAGCATTGTGTAGGAGATCATTGTATTGCACTATTAGAATATTTTAAGAAATTGATTTCATAGACCGAGTATTAGATATTGTGGACTTGGGGCCCAAAGCTATTTAAAGCTGCATCAATGAAAAATTTATTGTTTTCTTATTAGTTTACCTTTTGCACTTTTAGTTGTGATTATGGTACATTGATAAAAATATCAAAATTAGTTTATATTGGGAAAATTTGTAAATTGTTATAAAGATTGGGATTTAGGTAGGGTAAACAATTAAAATGCTTGTAGATAATTATCTTGGGACATGTACATATCATCCAAAGTACATGATTAGGTTTTTTGGAGTTTATGTATGTGTTGAGAAGTTTATAAGAAAATTATATCCTAATTTTTCTTAGGTTATTCAAAAGCTATCAGTAAGATTTTGGAGTTGATATGAGTTCAGGTTGAGTGGTGGCTAATCATGGATGAAGTTAAGGAAGTGGATGGAGGAGTGAGGAAAAATAGAGGTAGAAGTCTTAGAAAATAACAAGTCAATATAAGAGAACTAAAAATAATAATTTTATTTTAACAAAGAAAAGCCAAAACATGATATACAAAGCACAAAGATAAAAATAAGATGAATTCTTCACTCAATTTATTTCATTAAATATTTGAAGTTATAAAAAAATTAGCTCATATTTATAAGCATTACAAGACTCTTGAGCTAAAAAATTTGGAGAGAAGAAATGACAAGTGTAAAATGGGAAAAAGGAAAAGTTAAAGGCCATTAATGAAAAAGTTTTTACTATTTTTTTCTTATGTCAACTTTGGCCATACATATTCTTTGGTAATAAATAAAAATATTAAAAATACATATTTACAAAATTTTTTAATTATGAGCTCTTTTTGTTATGCTTATTCATTAATCTCATTCTCAGACTTTAGCCTAAACTTTTGTAGTTGATTTGATATTCTTGATCATTATGAATGCTACATCACGAGTAAGTTCATATATTTTAAAATAAAATCTATGCTTAGCAGACGAGAATTTGCTGAGGTAAGAGGGAAAACTGGAATGGTTGAAGTGGAATGAAGAAAGGAACTTATAATATGAGGTGTGCTGCATGTCTAACTATTCATTATTATATGACCTCAATCTTTCCCTATTTCAAGTGGTTCTAAAGTTTGGAAGTTGAATTGAAAAAAAATATATCAGAATACTACGCCAATTTCTATGTTCTATAAAAAAGACGCAATCATTAAAGTATTTTAAATTATAAGTGAAGGCTTTCCATAACTTTATCATAATGTTATTTGGTACAATTAAAATCCTCTTCTCCAACCGACCTTTGTTGACAAAGATGAAAATTAAACCGAAGAATCTTATAAGAATATTGTGTGCGTAGCATTATTATCATATTATATAAAAATAATTAGAAAATTAATATATATTGAGAATACTTTCTTCCCATGAACCAAATAAGGAGTGATAATGGAATAAAATTGATTCTTGAAAGGTTCTTTTTTAATCCAAAAGTGGCCCGAAGAGCATTGTGGAGATTATGAAAACTAGTTTCATAATTAAATAATATCATTTTCCTTTATTTAATTCAATCAGTAGTGATTCATTGTCATGTTTAATTCTCAAAGAATATAAGATTCATATAAAAATCTCTAACTACACTTTTACATGCTATAATGATTTTAAGGTGAGCAAGAATTGTTTTTTTTCTTTACATTTTCGTTGTATTTTGAGGGAGAGGAAACATTTGGAGAATGATATTGGTTGTCTCTCCATATTAAGGATTTGTTTGGTGTAGCATTCTGTTAGTTTTTTGTTTGAGATCGTCACCACAATTATGTTTTAGAAATTTAAAAACTTGATTGTAAAGCTCAAATAGAGAAAGTAGACAGTTTTTTAATGCTTGGTTTTAAAATAATTATTTTTAATTCACTCCATTACATAAAAGACATGCGCTACCCGCACTTCCAAAATTAACCCTTTAGCAGCACGTTAAACGCTAGGAACCTGGCATCAAATGTAAGGGCATTTGTGGTACTTCATGATGCGCTATCCTCAGTATATATTCATAACGCAAACCCTAGTAATTCATTATGTGTCGCTGGTTGCCGCCACGATATTCAGTTAAGTTCCCGTAATCGCAGGCTTCGCCGCCGTCAACCTCCGTCACCAGTGCAGCCATGGGTCGTATGCATAGCCGCGGGTATCCTTGATTCACCTTTTCCTTTTTCTTTTATCGTTCTTTTTGGCATTCCTCTACCTGTTACCGATCTTTATATATATTTTCTCATTCCTCTCGACGATCAGCAAGGGTATTTCCTCTTCGGCTTTGCCTTATAAGAGAACTCCTCCGAGTTGGCTTAAAACCTCCTCCCAGGATGTAAGGTTCCTGCTCCATACAAATTTCGCTTATTTGTTGAATCGCATGTGTTTATGAGTTTCGTGATGTGTAGGTAGATGAGAACATTTGCAAGTTTGCGAAAAAGGGACTGACGCCATCACAGATCGGTGTAATTCTTCGCGACTCTCACGGTATTGCTCAGGTAAAGAGTGTGACTGGAAGCAAGATTCTCAGGATTCTCAAAGCGCACGGTATAGTTCATATTCTTAATCACTTTTTTTTCCATTAATTTTATACATATGAATGAAGTGTTACTTATGTAAGCTCCTCTTCTATTTATTTACTTTTTGTTTTATGATGATTTTCGCCAGGGCTTGCGCCGGAGATTCCCGAAGATCTGTATCATCTGATTAAGAAGGCCGTTGCCATTAGGAAGCACTTGGAAAGAAACCGGAAGGATAAAGACTCAAAGTTCCGGCTTATTCTTGTGGAGAGCAGGATTCATCGGCTGGCTCGTTACTATAAGAGGACGAAGAAACTTCCACCCGTGTGGAAATAGTTAGTATCTGTTCCTTGATGATTTTCATTATCTTAACTTTTAGATTTATGAGGGTTTGCTTTTACCTCTGATTAATTCCAGTGTTTTTAAACAAAACATAGTATTTATTGTGCAATTTGATTTGCTTGCTGCCCTGCTCATTATTCTATTTTTTTAATTTATTCGTGAATTGATTGTAAAAGTTTTGAAGCTAAGATTGTAATCCATCTTTGTAGAGAGTGTCTCTATGTAAGCATTGAATCATTTCTATTATTACATGAAATTATTGTTATATGTTGAACTATGTTGCTGCTGTTCCCTTAATTACTATGGGGCCTTTTGGAATCTCTTTTTTTTCTTTGTTTTTATTTCATTTAGATTTATTTTATTTTTATTTTAGTCTTTTTAATATAGAATAAAATATGTTTGATGTCTTATTGCTATTTTAAAAATAAAAAAAGGAAAAAGTCTCGATTGTTTTTCTTGTAAGTGTTATCCTCTCTTGAATTGTTGTTGTCAGAAGGGCGAGCAGTAGTGGAAACTTCATTCAAATTTTTATTTTTTTAAGGGGATTGATAAGGTTGGCGTGGCTGCAATAGAGAGATGCTGGATTTTGCATGGTGCTGCCGTGATTTTACTCCTTGAAAAGGTAGTTTATGAAGCTCTTGTTGTTGGTGAGCTTTAGCCGGAGGATTTTGTATCCGTAGGCGACACTTAGACAGTTAGAGAAAGTGGTTTCTCCCTTTTTGATATGAACGAGGATGCAAATGTTGTGAATCTTTTGGGTGTGGAATTAATCGCTGTAGTGATACGTCAAAGGCTAAAATCTCAAAAAAGAAGTGGATAAGTGGAGTATGAATTGAAACCCAAACTTCTAATTTTGATGGGAGGAAGATTATGGAAATTATGGCCGTCAATGTTAAAAGTTAACATATTGGCAACATCGTGAGGTTTCTACATAATTATTGCATTGTTGAGGTTTATCAACATGCAAAAATACTTCAATTGCTTAGAGCGTGATCAAAATATGATCCATACAATCATGATTTTTGAACATGATTCAAATTATTGAGAGATGTGACAACAGTGAGGCTGAAGCATTTGCTTAAGTAGAGCGGACTAGAGGATATGGGCACATTTTTTAGCGAAGATGTCGGGATGGGGGTTTAAGGGAACACACAAGATTTTATGTTCTGTTTTTTACCTCAAAATAAGGGTGTAAACAAGCCGAGTTTTAGTGAGGTTAGTCTCGAATCTTGTTTGGCTTGTTTAAAAATACCACTATTCGTGTTCAACTCGTTTGCTTAGCGAGTCGAACACAAGTTGTTCGCCATTTAGCCATTTTGACAGCCCTTGTCACACAACCATACAAATGTTAAGGGTAGACGTGAGATTTAAATATTATTATTTATATTAAAATATTCATTTAGTTAAAATTTAAATTTTTATTTAATCTTTTATTGAATAATTTTAATTGATTATAAATCTTTGTAGCCTTGTGAACAAATAAATCTTTGTTTATTTCGACTCATTTATAAATTGAGCACAAAAATTTTGTTTGTGTTCAGCTTGTTTTCTCATTGAACGAATCAAACTTGAGCTACTTAACGAGCCGAATTTGTTGTTCTCAAACAACTGACTCTTTTGACAGCCCTATTTCAAAACATTTTGCTTTTAGTAATAAATGATAAAAGTAAGCAAACAAATTTTTTTTGTCATTTTAGATACTTTTTAGAAAGAAAAAAAATGTAATCAAACATGATGTACAACTTCATTAAATTAACCTTTTTGGTGCAACTATTGCTCTTTGTTGTGGATGACTAAATAATTTAAAATACTCTATATTCAGCAAGGGTTATTCTATCGATATTGATTTTATCTTTATTGATTGATTATTGTCATAGCTCTCTTAAACTCATTTTTATAATTGCATAATTTATATACTTTGTTGACGTGCTTATTAGTATATTCTGTAATTTTATAGGTCAAATGTTATGGCGGTTTAAATTTTTTTAAAATTAAGTCCATCTTTCAATAATTCTTTTCTTCATTTTAATGTTGGGTCATTTCTTTCTTTGCTTGGAATTCTTGTTTTATTAAATTTTAGTGCATTTGGTTTCTTTTTATTAAGAATTTAGTTGATAGGATAAATTATGGATTTCCTTCATCGGAATGTTTCATTGAGATTGATTATATTTGGCATGAGTTTAAGATGCCTCATTTTTTGAAAAACATATTAGCCATGTTAGGTTTCTTTTTAGTAGTCAATTACCTTTTGAGCTTCATGTTGGCATTTTGTATCCTAGTTTGTGTTACCATTGTTTGAAAAATGCTTTTGAAATCTATGCTTTAGAACTTGTTTTGTTTTTAGGCATTATTAAAAAACATTCAAAAGCTATTTTTTCCTCCTTTCAATATCTATGTATCAATCAATAGGGACATGCTTTTTTTAACATTTTGAAACACATTGTGGCCTAAGCTTCAAATTACATCAGCCATAGGATTTTTAAAATTATTTTAATGACTTAATAGAAAAGTCTAGGTTATGCTTGTAAAAATTAGTAGAATAGGCGATAGAATTATAGCTCTAAAGATTGTTTTTAATACTAAAATTTTTGATGTTATAATTGTTTATGCTCCTAAAGTTGGTTTATATATAGTTTTAAAAGAAAAATTGTGGAATAATCTAGAAGAATTAGTACAAAGGATACCACTTGAAGGAAGAATGTGTATTGGAGGGGATTTAAATGGACATGTTGGTAGAGTGGTTGAAGATTTTAGAAATATTCATGGAGGCTACGATTTTGGAGTGATTAATGAAGAAACTATATCCATATTAGATTTTGCTTTATCATTCAATTTTGTTATTGTTAATATTTTATTTAAGAAAAGAAATGATCATATTATTACTTATAAAAATGAATCTAATAAAATGCAAATTGATTTTTTTTAATGAGAAAAAGAGATCGTCGAGAATGCAGAGATTGTAATGTCATTCTAAGTGAAAATTTAAGTACTTAACATTGATTATTAATTCTGAATTTTAAGATGAATAGTTGTAAGATTAAAAATATAATGAAATATTGTCATACAATTAGATACTGGTACCTAAAAATGAATTAAAATATTTTTATTTGTAAATTGTACGATTCAAGATTTGAGGTGTTCATGAAGAAGTTAATTCTATGTGGGAGGATGTAACAAACACTTTTAAATAAGTGACAAAAGTTATACTTGAAGAATAAAAAAGAAATGTTTTATGAGTAAAAATAGTTGGTGGTGGAATGATAATGTTCAAGAAAAGATAAAATATAAAAAGTTGTGTTATAAAAATTGGTATAAATTAAAAATGTAGAGAACTTGAAAAAATATAAAGTGGCTCATAGAGAGTCTATGAGAACAATTTGTGAAGCTAAAAGTTCTACTTTTATTGATCTTTATAATAGATTAGATACTAAGAGTGTGAACTAGTCAAATACTTAAAGAAGAAAGTAAAAAATTAGTTAAATAAAGTGTAGTAAAGATAAAAATAAAAAATAGTTTTCTTAGAGAAAAGAACTAGCTTGATAAACTTTTTGAGAAGGTTTTTGAGAATATGATCGGCTTTAGTGATTTTAATGTCGTTATTAACAATAAAACATTTTATTTTTACCGACACATTGGTAAAAAAAAGTTGAGGTGGTAAATCTGTAGGACCTGATGATACATCCCAATCGAAGTAGAAATATTTAGGAGATTCAGTAGTTTTTTGGATTATTAAACTCTTCAATATTATTTTAAAAACTAAAAAGATTCTTGATTGGATGAAGAGTATTTGTCTTTATTTTCAAAAATAAAGGGGATGCACAAGAGTATGCAAATTATAGAAGAATTAAGTTTGTATGTTGTACTTTAAAATTATTTGAAATGGTAATTGAATATAGGCTAAGACGTGATACAAAAATTTCTCATAATCAGTTTGGATTCATTCCGGGCAGATCTATTATGAAAGCTATACATTTATTGAGTTGTTTGATAGAGAAGTACAAAGAGTAATGAGGATCTAAATATGTTTTTATTGATATAAAAAAAAGTTACAATAAGGTTCTAGGAGAAGTTCTTTGGAGAGTTCTAGAGAAGAAAGGTGTTGATATAAGGTGTTGATATAATTTATATTCAAGTCATTAAAGATATGTGTACTAGAGTTGTTACTTTTGTTAAGAGAGAATGAGGTTTGACCAAGTATTTTCCTATTTAAGTTAGATTACATCAAGGATCAACTGTAAGGCCATATCCTTTTGCTTTTGCTATGGATGCTCTTACTGGACATATATAGAACGATCTATCTTGGTGTATGCTTTTTGCTGATGATATCTTTCTTGTGGATAAGACTAGAGAAATATTTCAAGAAAATAAACTTGAATTATGGAGGTCTATTTTGGAGTTTAAAGGCCCTCGTGTGAGTAGACTAAAATTGAATACATGGAATGTAATTTTAGTAGTAGTAGCTGTAGTTACAGGGTTATAACTATGGGTGATCAAATCATTAAAGGTGCAAATGTTTTAGATTTCTCGAGTTTATTGTTCAAATTAATGGTGATATAAATAGGGATGTCCTTAGTAGAATTCAAGTTGGTTAGTTGAGCCTATTGTGTGATATAAAAGTATCGCTCGACAATTTTGACATTTAAAAAAGAAGTGAAAACAAAGTTAGGCGCTGTTGAGATGAGAATGTTTAAGTAGATAAGTGGCTTGAAACTTACACGACAAAATGCAAAATGAATATATTCATGATTGGGTTGGTATAGCTCCAGTGGCGGAAAAGAATAGTCATCTTAGATAGTTTGGTCACATTAAACGTCAATCATCTAATGATCCGATTAAGAAAGATATTTTAAATTTAACTTTTGTTAAGAAAAACAGAGGTAGACCTAATGGCATATTGTATAAAATATGATCTTAATATATTGGAATCAAATGAAAATATGACACTCAATAGGACACAACAGAGAAAAATGATTCATGTAGTCGACCTCACTTGGTGTGATAAATGCTTGTTATTGTTGTTATTGGGTTTAAAAAAACTTATAAAAATTAATTAAAATCTAAAACTCAAATTTTTTTATTAAAACCTGATAGCTATGGTTTATACTTCTATCTCATTTCTCAATTTTACAAGTAGAAATGCTCGTAGAGATGTAACTCTTGCATAGCTAAAACTTGCAAGGATCCACGTCGCAAGTCATAATCATTGTGATTTCCTAATCATAGAATTTTTGTTGATGGTTCAATTATTTTGGTTTTTTTGTTAATTTGCCGCTTTTTGTTTCAATTGTCATATTTTGAATTGATAAATGATGACAAACCTATGATAAAATTTTGTCACGTTTTCTTGTATGGATAGATACGATTTTGATTCCTGTGATCAGAAGAGTGTTTAATTTAGAAAATTTAATAATGGTTTTTTTTAAGGACTTCATAATTAATTACTTTGAATTTTAATAAGTTCTAGTCCTTCGTAATTTGTAATGGTGAAAGTTGATGGAGAAAAATATTTATATTGGACTTCTTGTGCTGCTAATTATTTTGATTTGATGTTAAAAAAGTCCAGAGATTGCTACATTATAAAATGCATTGATTAATTTATATATATATTAATAATTTGTTTTACAATCATAGCTTGTTGTTGAGTTCTGTGTACTAGTTAACTAGTGAAGATCTCGTTAGACCAATCATTATGAGATTTGCCATTGCTTATTTGAGGAATTAGAGGCAATCTTTATTTCCCAAGAATGAAATTATATTATATGGTCCACAATATATGAAGTTAAAAAATCTGAGGTAAATGTTTTAGAAGTGGGTATATGCTCTTAAAATCATAAAGCCTTTAATTGAAGTAAAAGGCGGGGAAAAAGTGTCTTACAATGGGCTTTATCTACAGTCCTGTAGATTAGAAAAATGACAAAACATGAAGAACTTAGATGGAGAAGAATCAACTTATAAAGAGATCTTTGGTAATTATTGATTATAAATGGGATAACCAGTTACATTGTGATTTGCAATATGCTGAATATTTTAAAATCCTCTATCTTCTTTTTTATGTTGGCTTCTTTGAATGCTCATAGTTTAAAATTAGTTTGCTTAAATGCTTGGAGAGAATGATATTCTCATAGGCATGTTTTGAGATGTTTTATAACAAAGAGGGAATGCTTGGCTAAGAATTGCCCAATTACAATGTGATTTGGACTCTACTGAATATCTTTTAAATCCTCAATTTTCTTTTGGTGCTGGCTTCTTTGAATGCACATAGTGAAAAATTAGTTTGTTTAAATGTTCGTAGAAAATAATATATGCTCATAAGAATGTTTTGAGATGTTTGATTACAAAGAGGGAATTCTTGGCTTAAGAATTGCCCAGTTATAGTGTAAAGAATGTTAAATTGGCAACATGTCTATGAATTTAGCAGGGTGTTTGGCAATGTAGTTTTAATAAAATTTTCGCTTGGATTTAATGTTAAATCTAACCAAACATGAAAAATGTAGAAGTTAAATCTGACGCTCCCGAGAATCTGTTTCTCGCCCTTCTTCATTGTAAATATCAGATTTATTAAATCTATTATTAGACATATTTAACATATTTAAGGGAGGAAGAAAAACACACCTCTGAGGCCTATTTCACTACAATCATCGCATAGTGCCTCAAAACCCTACTTATGGGAGGAATTCGATGCGGTCGAGTCACTCTTCCCTTCGCCTTGCTGCTGCAGTGTAATATCTCACATTCACATCATTCACTTCACGCAGAGAAGCTCGTTTAGCATTCCATCTTTTTCTCATATCTTCCATTGATTGTTTGATGAAATCATACCCAACCTACAAGGATTTCTATGTTCCGCCCTTCCGTTTCCTTTTATTCCTCTTTGTTTGATTTTTTTTTAATAGAATTTTGTTCGTGGTTTGTTTTTCCGAAACTTCTTTTGTTTTTGAGTGAGAATGAAATAATTTGGAGATATAAACTCTTGCATCATTGCATGTTTGTATTGATTTCTTTTTGAATTGCTGGTTTTAGCATACTAGTGTGGTTGGTTTTTCTGTTCTATTATAATTATGGATGAATGCCCAATCAATTAGGGAATAGCAAGTAAGATTGAGGGAGATATGTTACTAGGAAATTGTGATTGTTTTAAAATAAATATGATTTTGAAATGTCACAATTTGTTGGGATCTTGATTAGAAGTGAGTTATAACTGCAATAAAATTGATTTGAAAAAGGGATCATGTCAACTTCCTCTTTAATCTTGCAATAGCGTATCAAGCTGTTTTTGGATATTTGCCAGCTACAAAGAAATTTTGTTGTGTAGAAAATTGAAATGCTCTATTTTTTATTGGTTTTTTTGTTGTTTTGTTTGTTAGTTTGTATTATATTTTTGCTTAGTTGTAATTCTTCTCATTTGTTTAATTTCATTGGCCTCACCATCTTTATATGCATATCTTGTGTTAACTTTTTCTAATGGTATTAAGTAGCTATGAAATTAAGGTTAAATTTTACTAAACAAATTGTGCAAAATGGATTTAGGATTTTAGCTACAAGGTGTTTCCCGACATATAATCAATTATGGTTGATCCTAGCATGGTAACAGTGAGTATAAATTTTATATCAATCACCCAAGTCATCCATCCAAGTTTGTCATTTTTGTGGTTTAAATTTAAGGGACGGGCAAAAGAGAAATATTTTAATTATTCTTTAATTATGTGTATTCTATTTGTGTAGAAAGTTGCATGTCGTTTTGTATTTTGGAAATAAATTTGAAAAGGTTGATTTATATTTTTTCGGGACAATAAGGGTCTGTTTTGGGCAGCTGCATATTATTTATAATACGCATTTTTGCACATTATCCTGACAATCAAATAATCTGCAAATTGTCCTGATAAGTTGATTGGTTTTTTGTGGGAGTTTATTCAGAATAACTTATTTGCAGTTGTTATTGGATAAATGACAGTTCTGCATCTGTTAAGTAATGCTGTTTGCGACAGAATTGTTTGGACAATATATAATTGATATAACAGAAGTAGAAAACCAATAAAAAAACAATTTTAGAAAATAAAATACAGTGCTCACTTACGCTTGAGTGTCAAAATTGATAAAACAAAGGGTTCGTTTTGAAAATGTTGTCTATGCATTTATTTAACACATTAAGGTGGCGTTTTCGTAACGCTGCCGTTATATCATTATTATGTGCGGTCGCAGGATCAACTCTGTGGCCCGCGTTCGTTCACTCTGTTTTACCTTATTGCCCTTCTCTCGTTTGCTCTAACGTGATTTCGAATCCTTTGCCTCTCGAGGTCTCTTGCTTGATTCAACTCCTCGCCGCTCCTTCTCTTTACATTTTCCCTAAAAATCCTCCCTACCCTCTCTTAACGGTCGATCTGTAAGTATTGAATGAAATGATTTTCTTTAATTCGTACTATTTCAGTTGAATCTTGTTGGGTAATGTTGTGCTTTTGAATGATTTTTTGTATGCAATTTTCTCATTTTTTGAATGCGTTTGACATTTCAGTACGTTCCCTCTCATTTTTTCAAATTCTTCTTCTCAATTATTTAGGGTTTGCGATTTTAGTAGTTTTTGTCTAGGGGTTTTCGTCTGGCATTTAAGTATGTTTCTTTAGTTGGATATGCCAAGAGAGCAAGTTATGTTTGCAATGCAATTGGGTTTGGTGGAAGCATGTTGGTATAATATGTTCTTGTTGGATGTTTTCAGGACAATTTGGAGCTATGCTTGTTCTTAAGTTGTTAATGTTTATACCTTCTTAATATGCCACCATTGTTTAAGGTAGGATTTTTGCAAAGCTTGTGAATTGGAGGTAGATTTTTTGCATGAAAATGTTTGAAGCTATGAATTGGGAAGAATTTTTTTTGCATTTATGCATGTTTATACCTTTTTATTATGCTACCATCGTTTAAGGCAATTTAGAGCTGTTAATGTTTATTCCTTCTTATTATGCCATCATTGTTTAAGGCAGATTTTTTGCAAAGTTTCTGAATTGGAGGTAGATTTTTTACATAAAATGTTTGGAGCTGTGAATTGGGTAGAATGTTTTGCATTTACACTTGATTATATCTTTTTATTATGCCACCATCGTTTAAGACAGTTTAGAGCTGTGAATTGAAGACATATTTTTTGCATAAGAATGTTATGTATGCAAAATTTTTGAATTTTATTCAAGGTGGCGTTTAAGGTGTTTCATGCGTAAATGCATAAGAATTGGTTGGTATGTATGCAAAATTTGTGCATATTATTGCAGTTGGCGTTTTAGGTGTTTTATTTGTAAATGCATAAGAATTGGTTGGTATGTATGTATATCACTGGTAGCTATTGTAGTGCTGAAGGTATTTTTTAAAGCTTATTTATAAATACCTATCACTGGTAGCTTCATAGTTGTTTATTATGAGTTGTTTAAGATTAAAATCCATTGTACTATATTTATGCATGTATGCTTTACTATATAAATTTCAGTTGATTTGAAAACCTAAATCATACTTATCAGTACTGCCATGTTTATGTATATATGCGTTACTATATATGGATGTTTGTATCTAAAGTGTTCATGAAAAATAATTTCATGAATGGTTTATTATTAAAGACAAATGACTAAACAACCCTCTTCTTTTTGTTTTGTGTTATTGGAGGCTGCTAGATTTTCGTTATATATAATGGAATGATGCTAAGATTGTGCCAAGACTATTTAGATGAGAGCAATGTTCATGAACATCTCGATTTAATATGTTTAGTGATGATATTTGAATCAAGGAGGCAGAAGGTGCATGAGATCAATGACGTCATAACAACATGAAGATTTTGAGGGCTATCCCCCACCTGTAAAGCTTATGATGGTTATGAATTCTTTCCTGAGATTGTATTGCACAAGATAGATAAATGCCTTAATACTTGGTGATAATAATGGGGTCTTAAAGTTTTCTGATGCTTTTTTTCTCATTGTTTGATGATTGAGTCCCTATTTTGAATGTTTTTAGGTATTTTTTTCATTCTTATTTGATTTTTGGTATTTAATTCAAATTATTTCGTAAAAAAAAATATTATCTATCAAGATGTTTTTGTTATATGTTAATTTGTTCCAACATGAGTACAACAAGATGTTTATCCAGAAAATATTATCTATCAAGATGTTTTAACTTGGGGTCCCACAAGTTGTTCCAACATTTCGTCTAGAAAATGTTATTTATGAAGAAGTTATATCCAGAAAAGTGTCTAACAAGATGTTCTTGTTATATGTGAAGTTAATTTGTTTAACTATAAATTTTTCATTTAATTTCAACATGGCTAAGACGAATGAATGGAGTCAGTCAGCAATGTGGGATAAGCAATTAACGAATATGTTTTGTAATCTTTGTATTAAAAAAATTGAGCTCAGAAATATGCTAACCATGTATTTTAACAAGGAATATTTACAAAATATTGCAAAGATATTTAAAGAATTGACGAGAAGAGATTAAACCAGGCTCAAATTCAAAAATAAATGAGATTAATTGAATGATTGTAAGATATAGGACCTGAAATGGGGATCCACCATGTTGGGTTGGGTTCTCATTATGAAAACTATTGATGCTCCGGATGAATGGTGGGTTGAGAAATTAGAGGTAATAATTACTCTATTTTGAATTATTAACATTTTTGTTTGTTTTAACTACTATCCCCCTCACCCGTTGCAGGCAATACCATCAACCAAAAAATATAAGCTGTGTGAAATTGACCTTGAGTTGGAAGATAAATTGGACGTAAAGTTTGAGTGGGTTGTCGGGACGGGTAAACATGCATTCAACCCAAGTGAGTTGGGATTTGCGAGCATACCAGATGACTTGCCACCCGAGCATATTACAACTGACGATGAAGGGCCTAACACTAATAAGGAGATAAAATCCAGTTGTCAGTCAAAAAAACCCAGGTTTAGGAAAAGTAGGAAAGATAAGGACTTTTTCGTGAAATGCTCAATAGATAAATTGATTAATACTTTTGCAACTCTGCCACCTGCTGCTCCACCTGACAACAAAATTGTAGATTTTATTGTGGCTTTGGATGCTCTTCTCGAACTTGTGGCTGATAGACACTTTTATGTAAAATATGCTAAATTGTTTAAGTATCTGACCTGGAGACAAATATTCATGACGCTGCGGACGAGTTTCGTTTTAAATATATACGTGTTTTAGTTGACAAATGAGTTTTATATGTTGATGTCATTAGTTTTTGTTTGTATTGTATTTAAACGATTTTATTGATTTTTTAAAATAATTATTTGTAATTCATTCGCGTGCTTTAAAATCTTTGATATTTTTGTCATTTTATTTTGCTGCAATTACTTTTTCACGCTTTCTTTTATCTTAACTTATTTCTTTTGGATAGATCGACAACAAGAGCATAGTAAAAGAATAACATGGGCTGCGAAGATTGCCATATTATTATTGGATTACATACCTCTCTATCACTGTTCGAACACCACGTATAACATCCCCCTTTGTTGGGGATAAATAAGTGGGTGAGATATTTGCTGGACATTCGATATGGTTCGTTAATAATTTTTTGTATGACTGCAACCATTTTTATGGATCTCCTTCACGAGTTATGTCTTAATCGCGATCTCCAAAATTCTTCCAGAACGACAAGTATAAATGTTTTGACAATAACAATATACATTCTATCTCAAAACTAATCAATTAGATGAGCTATGAAACAATTTTATCATTCTTCAGAAACAATTAGCCGATATTTCTCAAGGTTCTGTAAGCACTTGTTAGCTTTGAATCCGTCATTCACTACTACAACATAAATTATTAATGATCTCTGTTACATGTCATATTTCAAAGTAAATTTTATTATTGCGTTACATTCACTTCAGGATGTAATTAATTTCTAACGATGCTAAGTAAAATTGCATTGGGTCAATTGATAGTACGCATATTGCTGCCTAACTACCCAGCCACGGAAATGTGGCGTACATTGGTCGAAGTGGTTCAATTATCCAAAATGTCATGACAGTATGTGACTTCAACATGCGCTTCACATTTGTGATGGTTGAATGGAAAGAAAGTGCACATGACAATCGTCTTTTTGCCCATGCAACTAGGAATAGTACACATTATTTCTCTCACCTGCCTCTAGGTTTATTTAGTTATATGTATTATTTGACACTAATGGTTTCTTTCATAATAGAGAAATATTATTTGGTAGATGTTGGATATCCAAGGAAGAGGGGGCACC
>NEWO01000032.1:766214-780012 GCA_003013225.1 Phalaenopsis aphrodite | reverse complement strand
GCATATTAGTTAAAACAAACTAAAGTGATAATAAGTTAAAGTAGAGTATAATTATTACCTTTAATTTCTAAACCCACATTTTTTTGGAGCATCAATGGTTTTCTTAGTTGTATCCCAATCCAACCCGGTGGATCCGCGTTTCAGCTCCTTCAGTATCTTCCTCTCCCACTTCAATTGATCTCATTTGTTTTTGAATTTGAGTCTGTTGTAATCCCTTTCCGTCAATTCTTTGAACTTCTTCGCAATATTTTGCCAACCGTCCTTATTAAAATACAAGATTGACCTATTTTCGTGCTCAATTTGTTTAATACAAAGATTGCAAAAAATGTTTATTACTTATCCAACCTCTCTGACAGACCCCCTTTATTTGTCTTAGCTATATTGAAACTAAATTAAGAATTCATACTTAAAACAAATTAACTTTAACATATAGCAAAAACATCTTGTTAGATCATTATACAGTGAGGACGAAATAATTCGAATTAAACGAAAAAAACCTGAAAATATTGGAAGTATGGGCTCACTCATTAAACAACGAGAAAAAAACACTAGAAAACATTAGGACCCTGTGATTATCGCCAAGTATAAATACATTTATCTTTCTTGTGCAATCCAATATCAGGAATCAAATCATAACCACCATAAGCTTTGCAGGTGGGAGCTAGCCCTCAAAATCTTCTTGTTGTTTTGAAGTCACATTGATCGCATGCACATTTTGCCTTCTCAATCTAGATATCATCATTATACTTATTAAATTGCGATATTCATGAACAGTGTTCTCATCTAATTAGTTGTCGCATAGTCTTAGTATCATTCTATTATATATAGCCAAAAAAGCTAACAGCCTCCAAAGAAGCATCGATATCAGAAAACCAAAAGATGAGGGTTGTTTAAACATGTCTTTTGTGATGAACCTAATGAAGTTATTTTTCATTTACTCTTTCGAAGAATATGCAAACATCCTGTATAATAATACGCACATACATGAACATAATAGTATTGATAAGTATGATTTAGGTTTTCAAATCCAATGAGAATTATATAATAACACATTTATGCATAAACACAGTATGACTGATTTTAATCTTAAACAATTCATAATAAACAACTATGGAGTTATCAATGAGACATTTATATGTAAGCTTCAAAAAATATTTATAGAACCACAATAGCTACCAGTGATATGCATACAAACCAACCAATTTATATGCATTTACACATGAAACACTTAAAACGGCGCCTACAATTATATGCACAAACTTTGCATACATAACAAGCAATTCTTATGCATTTACACATGAAACACCTCAAACGCCACCAGAATCATATGCTAAAGCTTTGCATACATACCAAACATTTTTATGCAAAAAATCTGCATCCAATTCACAGCTCTAAACAACGTTAAACGTTGGTGGCACAATAAGAAGATATAAACATGTGTAAATGCAAAAAGTTCTTCCCAATTCACAGTTCCAAACATTCTTATGCAAAAAATCTGCATCCAATTCACAAGCTTTGCAAAAAATTTGCCTTAAAAGGATCGTGGCATAATAAAAATGTATAAACATTAACAACTTAAGAACAAATACGTCTCCAAACTGCCTTTCAACCATCCAATAAGAACAGCTTATTTCAATATGCTTCCACCAAGCCCGTTTGCACTGCAAGCATAGCATGTTCTCTTGCCAAATCCAACCAAAGAAACATACTGAAATGCCAAGACGAAAACCCTAAGACAGAAATCTAATGAAATCACAAAATTTAAATAATTGGGAAGAAGAATTTGAGATGAGGAGAAGGAACATACCGAAATGCCAAGCACATATCAAAAACGAGAAAATTTGAAAGCCTGACATTACCCAACAAAATCTAACTAACGAAATCCAACTAAAGGAGCACCAACTAACGAAAATCATTCCATTCAATACTTGCAGATCGACCGTTAGGAGAGAGTAGGGAGGATTTTTAGGGCAGACTCGAGGTGAAGTAGCAGTGAGGAGTAGAATCAAGCACGAGAGCTCGAGAGGTGAATGATTCATAATCGCCTTGGGGCAAACGAGAGAAAGGGCCAAGTAAAACAGAGCGAACGAACGCTGGTCGTGTGGTCAATTTCCCGGCCGCGTCTAATATTGATATAACAGCAGCAATACGGAAACGTCGCCCGAACGCGTTAAACAAACTTGTAGGTTGCGTTTTCAAAACGCCGCCGCTCCAAATAAGCGTCCCCAAACGGGCCTTATGTTGGAAGAGGGTTATTTTTTAGTGCAATAGCTTTCTGGTTGTGTGCAGTTACAGTTGTATATTTTTGGCTTCAATTGGGATGAATTGGATCCCTGCTAGGGCTATCAAAAGTGCTCATCGTTCGCAAATAGCTCGTGTTCGACTCTTTAAGTAGCTTGTGTTCGATTAATTCGTTAAGCAAGCGAGCCAAACACAAATAATTGTTTTGTGCTCGATTTATAAACGACCAGAACATGAACAAAAATTTGTTCATTCATGTTCGGCTCGTTTTGGCTCGAAATAATTGAAAAGTTATAAAATTAAATTTAGTTTTATCATTTTAATATTTTATATATATAGAAATTTTGGTTGTATAATGTAAAAAAAATGAAATTTGGGCGTTCAATGTGTAAATACATAGGCATTGATTGGCTGGTATGTATCTAAATGCAAAAAAAAAAAGGAGAAATTAACCAAACCATGTTTATATTTCACAGGTGTTTGAAATGTAAATACATAGGAATTGGCTGGTGTGCTAGTAAATGCCCAAACAAATGAGAAAAAGAAAGACAAATCACTTGGGAGTGGGACAAATGAATAGTCAAAAAACTTTAAAAAATGGAATTTTTTTTTGTTTCGCATTTTGTTAGGAAATTTTTCTTACAACCTTAGATTAGTTTAAAAATAGGAAAGCTCAACTGGTTTGTGAAAATTTTTGGCTTGAGAGCTGAATTGAATTTAATTCGAGCTAAAATCAAGCAGACAAACGAACAAATTCGAGCCGCTCACGAACAAATAAAACAATATCGAGCCGAACATGAACATACTCATTATGAGCCTAATTCGGACAATAGGTGATTTCGAACAAGTGTTAATACAAACGAGCCGAACAGTAATAGAACCATCTCGCTCTTGTTCGACTCGTTTGTACTCGTAATCCCTGCTGTATTTGTGGTGTGAGTCTTATATTTCATGTTTTAAATTCCATTTAAAGCAATTGCTTTTAAATCCTGAAATAAGATGTTAAATATGTCAAATGGTTTTAACTTTAACTATACCAAACACTATTATGGATTTAACAACATTTGTATTTGATAAATTCAGGTTTTTCGTATTTACTAAATCCTTTTTAAGTTGAATCCTCTTTGCAGCCAAACACCCCTTAGGTTTGTTAAAGTTGTAATTAATGTTATCCTAACTATTTTAACTTGTGATTTATTGTGATATTGGATACCCTTTGGAGATGAAGCACCAGAATTAAAAGCATTCATGAGCACATTATATTCAACTCATTGAAAGAAAAGAAACTTTTAGATATGACAAGGATGAACAAATTGGTTTTTATAATGTACAATAATAAATTATAAGATAGATGACTTAATTTAATTTCATGGAATGATGATGAAGGATGATGTTGGCCGTTTAATTCTTGATGATTTGCCATTAGACGGTTGAGGAAGAGTTTTTGAATTAGATGATATTGAATATGTTGATATATGTGCTGTATGTAACAAAAGCTAGTGAAAGTTCTCAAAAGATTCACAAAACATAATTTAGGTTGAATATTAAATACTTTGAATGATTGACAAAGTATATTTATTATATAGTATTTAATGATTTAGTTAATGTAACAAATGTTATTGGAAGTTTGTCATGATGATTCTTTAAAAAATGCTTCTTGTACTGATGATAATGATTATGTTATTTTTTTTGGGCATAAAAGAATTAACCTAGGGCATTAAATGCATAAACTAAAAGCGCATTAAAAGCATTAAGTGAAAGCTCCTGCCATCCTAAGTTATTAATTTTTTAATATTTTTCAATCTCGAAACTTTTATTTGTTGTTTTGAACTTTGTGTGTTTTCTTGTTTTATGGCTCTTTGAATAAGATAATACTTTTTGGATTAAATTTGTGTATTTTCTAATTTTTCATACTTTTAGTTTTTTTTTTGTGTTTTTAGTTTGAAACTTTTAGGATACGTGAAAACAGTTTTACACACACACACACACAAGTGCATGTATGTACTTGTGCATGTATTTATGTGTATGTATTGTTTTTTTTATTTTTAATCATGTGTGTTGAACTTTATATTCGAGTGTACTGCAAGTTCATTAGAAAAATTCCAAGAAAACATAAATTCTTCGCCTTGGCATGGGTTTTGGATTTTTGCTCATGTTGGTGTTTCTTAACTTTCCTAAACATTTTGTTATTTGTGTTGCCTGGGTCTTGATTTTGGCCAAATTTGTTGCAAATGATATTTCAATTGTGGTGTAAACGATTACTTATTCATGACTTTCATGTTCACATTTCTTATTATTTTTTCCAAACCTATTGATGGCTGAATTTTTTTTTTTTTTTTGGGTTCAATTTCTTGTATCGTAAGTTCGCATATAAAAAAAAATGAAGTTTTGTGTATTGAGTGATCTTTTAGTCTTCAAATCCTAATTTCTTGCGTGATATACATTCATTGTATCATCCTATTTGTGTTAAAAATTCTTGACCCTGAGTGCTTGTTGTTAGGTGCTTGATTTATCAACCAATCATATTGTTGCCTTGTTTTCATCAAATTGTTTTCATAGAATTGTTCCAATAGTGCTTGAAGGCAAATATTCCGAGCTCACAATCCTTAAGAAATATTTGCTATTGTACTCGTCATTATTTTTGTTGTTTGTGTATTGGATAATGCACAATAGTTTGCTTTGTTCGAGGAAGTTTTAATGAACCATTAATCACTTTTATTTTTTTTCATATTTTTTATTTTTATTCTGTTGAATTAATGTTTTGATTTGAAACAATACATGTTAGATATGTCTGATGAAGATATGATAATTTTTAAACCACCCAACATCTGAAAGTTATTTTGAGTGTTTTCAAATATATGTTTATTTATTTATAGAATTAAAAAATAAAAGGGGCAATTACATACCGGTCACCTGAAACATTGCTATTTACAAATAAAGCACCCTATTTTATCTATTTTTCAAATTCTCACACAAATATCAAAATTCATGATAAATCCCCAATCCATATTTTTCATTTTTATCAAATTCTCATGGTTTACTGTGGTAAAAGTTCTTGACAGTTTTCTTTTTTAAGTGTAAAATGCACGCATCTGTTTTGCGTTGCGTTATGCTTTTGGCAAGGCAGGTAGAAAGGTAAACCAGGTGAGGCTTTTGGGGGTGTTTGGATCAATGATGCAACCATATAACTGCGTTATCTTCCTGAAGCTCTTAAAGAGGGCATGAAGCAACTAGAACAGCGTTACTGAGATCCAAATAATACTAGATTTTCTGGGCTTTTCTTTTCATCCACATATTATTCTATTCTTTCTTTTTTGTATTCCTTTGTGATTGGATTAGTCAACCTTTTGGATTTCTTTTGGATTTTGATTATTTGACTTTTGCAATCCTAGACATTTTTTAATGTTTCTTTCTCATTTTTACTTTTTTAACCTTTAGAGAAGTTAGGATCAATGATGCAACCATTGAACTGCGTTATCTTCCTGAAAGACCTAGTGGTCTTGAAGACAGCTACATCTTGCTGAGATCCCACACCCACACCCACACACACACACAGATATATATATATATATATATATATATATATATATATATATATATATATATATATATATATATATATATATATATATATAAATCCATTGTTTTCTCCGTTTTGTAAGATTTATTTTTTGCTAGTCATATTTGAAATAGAGAAAAAAATTTACTATATAAAATGTTTGTGGGAAATAAACTTGATCATATTCGATTCGTTAGATTCCTGCTGCAAGTACTTATTTATTGTGTTCTTATGTGCAAAACTACAAGAAGCTGCCATCCTCTTTACCATAATTAAACGCTATTTTTTCCCTTCAGACAAATTGAAAGAATCCTTTGAGCTGCATTAAATTAAAAAAATTATGCTTGAAATGTTTACTTTCAACTCAGCATGCAGTAGCTTTTTATTGGTATCAAGTATGTTAAGTTTGTATTTTTAATTTTCTGTTCATCAAATATTAATGTAACCTAGTGCTGTTATTATTAACATTATTTAGCGTCACTGCTCGACCAGAACGCTTTTGTTCCTCAATTGCAGCAAGCTTCAACATTAACAACTTTTCTTTTTTTGGGCTTTTTGTGCAGCGAGTCTACGACGGCAAGCACGCTTGTGGCTTAGGAGCATTTTAGCGCATGCTTTTCCGACGGGGATCAACCGATGAGCCATTCCTTCACGACTGCTTTTGATAAGTTAATGAACATGAATATTCATTTTTTGTTGCGTTTGTTTTGATTAGAATTCTTTTACTCTGTTGGCTGCTATGACAATAATACTTTTATCATGATTTTGTGGCTTTGGAGAGTCTAAATCTAACTTCCTTCTACAGGCAACTAAGGGGCTGATTGGTATCACTTGTGTATGATTTTTGGTTTTTAATTTTTATCTTGTTTAGTATATATTTTTATTTAAAATACTATATATTTTGATATGTTATAATATTTAAAATAATATTTAGATAGAGTATTTAAAAAATAATTTAATTTATTTTTAAAAATAAAAATATGTAAAGAATATATTAAATAGATATATATTTAAAATTAAAATCAACTCTAAGAAAACCTCAACAAATTAAAAAATAAAAGGTAAAACATTTATTCCAAAGAAACTCAAAATAAATGTTATTATCTAAATCTTAGTAAAGATGTATTCATTTAGGGGCTGTTTGGTTTAGTGAATGTGGTTTCCTGTTAGTTTTATATTATTTGTTTTTGCATAAATATGAGAAAAGTATGTTTGATATGAAAGTTTATAAACATAATATAAAGTTTTAATGATGTATAAGTTTATACTATTATTATTTTTGGTTGAATGTATAATTATCCAGATCGATAGGAAAGTATGGGCGGTCTATCGACGCTGCTTGCTATCGCTGCCGTCCACCGGAACGCCCATTTCAATCTAAAATGTGTTTTTCACATGGTCATCGATTACAAGTTTTTCTCACCATTCATTGACAACACTTTGAATAATTCATAAAAGTTGGTCTGTCTGGTTGATTGTTGTTGAGTAAATGTATCTTGGCGTGGTGCCAACTAGTACCAGATGGTTGTGGTCTGGTGGATTGGAAGGTAGATGCCATTTGCCGTAAAGGAAATAAGGAATGATGACTTAAAACACAATTGTTACCCAGAAAACATGGAAAGATGACTTAAAATAGAATAAATCTTATTCTTATTTCATAATCTCTGCAAGATTTTCGCTGGCTCTAAGTTGGCCGGCTGCCTGGTATAGAAGGTTAGGAGATTCTAATTGCCGTAGGAACATGCAGGGATGTCCAAAACATTGAATAAAAGTTCTTCCAATATTAAAGTTTCCCATTAAAGCATCGCTGACTGTCTTTTAAATACATGTTTAAATTTAGCTAGGAATTTCAGAGGATGGTGCGGGATAAACAAAGACAGGGCATGGATTAAAAAAATCCTTTTGACTTTAAAATAGAAATTTATAGTTCAGTTGCCTGATCAAAACTCAGTTGACCTATGATAAAAGTTTAGTTCACTTCATGACGATGGCATTTGCAGTAGAGATTATAATATAGAGTTTAGTTTGGGGTTTGATCTGTTTTTCAATTTGAATTGAGTCATATAATAGAAAAATTTTAAATCCAGAACTGCCTGGATGCAGCAGAAGAGGGGAGAAATCGGACCTCCTCCCTCCTCGCTGCGTCTTGGCCGTTGTCCGGACAACCGGAGTCCGGATGTAAAATTTTCCCCACTTAAGGACTTGTGGTTAAATTTGATAGACACGATAATTTGTAAGCGCACCAAGTTATAAGTTAATATTGTATAATAAATCCTAAGAATAGAAAATAAATTAACAGAATTTTTATTTAGAAAATAAAAATCAATTTGGTGAAAATTGGACAGATTAGTGAACCGGGAGGAGAGTTTCAAGATTAAATTGCTCAATTGGGGTTGAACTAGATATAATAATAAATTTTAAAAATTTTTAATTCTGTTTAAATGATATAATTTTTTAAAAAATATAATACAAATATAAAGTACAAGTAAAATTTATTGATTGAAATTTATAATAATCAATAAGAATATAAAATTTATGATATAATTTTTTTAAAATTCAAATAATTTTAAAATATTATTAAATTCCATCGACCAAATCAATTTTTTAAAGCTCCAATTTCATGGCCTAGTTATTCATTTTTTGCATACCAACTCATATTTTAGTATACTCAAAGATTTTTAGTCCCACATGATAATGAAGAGTTAGTCTTGTACTACTTATATGAAAAAAGAAAAAGAGTTACAAATTGATCTTGTAACTCATTTAGGCTGTGTCATGATATGGATTGGATTGACTGAGTTTATATTAGTAATTGTAATGCAGATACCTCTATCCTATCATTGAGTGGCCTTTCAACTATGTTGAACTCGTTTGTCTTCTCTTGAACAATTCATAGACAATGCTACACAAGACATGTTATTATAAATTGAAATATGATTTATTAATTTAAATAAAATTTCCTTAATATATTAACTTAAATCAAGTTTGGTTACATCTTGCCCAATGAGGAGTTTGAAGCATGTGAATAAAAAAAATACATTGAAAAAGTTTGGAATATGAAAACAAAATAGAATAATAAGGTAAATGATTTAGAAAAAGCTCTATATTTTTTAATCTCTTTGAAGTGATTGCCTTCTTTTCTCCTCTTAACCAAAAAAAAAAAAGCCAAAAAAATTGTTCATATATTTTCCTTAAAATTTTAGATTTAAAATCAATTTATTTCCCTCTAATATAAGCTAAAAATTGGAATATATTTATTCTAATAGATCTTAGTTTGGCATCACGACTTTATTATTTGGTTAAAACTGTCACATTTGTACTAAAACCATAGCTACTAGTCCAAGTACTCAATAAGTGTTTTTCATTGCTATTTTGTACTAAAAAAATGTTTGATGATGTCAATTTTGTGTTACAAGTATCAATGTACTTAGATAATTAAGGGACAAAGATTAGTGCATGTATAAAGTGTAAAAAATATTAAATATATAATAAAGTACATAAATATACTACTTGTAAGAATCAAGTATGTCTAACAAATATCTTCTAACTTGAACCTTCATTCATCTTCAAGCAAAACAAAGAAATACATATTCATGCATTAAGAAATAAAATAGGTGTTTTATGTGTTAACCCCACAAAGTTGTAATTCATTCAAGATAACAATGTCGAACATGTAATAAAGAATGAGTAGATTATTGTCCTATAGAGATTAAAAAGCTAATTACATATATAAGATTATTTGACTATTATTTGGATGTTTGAAGATAAGCAATTAAGCAAAGTTAAACTAAAAATTAAAATAAAAGAACTATCAAAGGTTAGGTGTCATGGGGAAATTCAATATGGTTAAGATCCAAGGATTGGATTTTTGCAATGATGAATTTGTTGGTTGATTTTTAATAAAGGGCTTGTATAATGTTATTGCAGTTCAATCAAAATGGTCAATACCTTTCTCTTGAAATCCTAGGTTTTTATTTTCGTTACACAATCTACCTATCTCTTAGTGATAAATTCAATATAATAAAATTCATGGAAGCTATTTGGACCATATAAGGACTATATGAGTTCATTGTTATTATCTCTTATTTATGATCCATACATTATATTATTTTGTCCAATGTTAATTTATTCTTCACCTCCCAATTTTAACATATATTTTAAACTATTGATCAGTGACCAATCAATTGATAGGCTCAAAAAAAAAAATGTGGTACAAATAAAAATGATAATTCCTTAAAATTTAATAAAAGTTAAAACCAACAAAAATCACCATGGCTATAACCAATCACCCTGAAAGGGATCTATTTTTTGATTAAATAGAAGAAAACACAGATATACATGACCATTGTCAAAAATACAAAGAGAGAATATAAAAGCCTAAAAGATGCTCTTAGTCATCTCCTGCAATAATCTTTTTTAGTTTCACAACCAAATACACCTAAATCTATTTCTAATGACCTTCTTTGTTAAGCCTTGAAGAACATTCAAGAGGATACATACCCTAGAACCATGCCAAAATTCTCCTAATTCATTCATAAAAGACCATTGAATATGTTTATGCAATTTGTCCGAAAATTGGTGAGAATTATTAAATTAGGAAAAAAATCTTGGCTAGCATCACACTAATTTCAAGGGTTGAGAAGCTATGCCTTTTAATTTATGGGTTCAATTTTACATGTTTTAGGCACCTTTAAACCAATTCTAAGCTCGTGGGCACCCAATGTTTTGTCTAACTATGAACAATTTCTATTTTTAGTGTCTTGGTACTTGAATGCGACATCTAGGCTATGGCTGGAGCCTAGGTGCGAAGACTCTAACAAAGGCTTTCAGAGAAGCTGAAACATTCTATACACATGTTTTTGCTCAAATAACCTCAAATTCACTTCCTCTTCACGTTGAACATCCAAAATCCATATAAATTAACATTTTATTATATCAAGAAAATATTTTAATTAGAGTAATAAATTTGTAAAAATGAAAAATTGCCTATAAAAATAATGATCTAATAGAGAAGAATAACTGCTTAATCAACACAGATAAAAAATAATGGTAAACGTAAAAAAAAAAGCAAAAAAAGTAAAAGGGGGCAAAAACTTCCCTGTAGGGCAGTGCTACTATTTTTTTATCAAGTGTATGTCTAAATCTACTTGCATAGCTTTAACCTGGATATGAACTTGGCTTCCGAAGAAGCTATTAATTTAGAGAAGTTTGGTTGCCTCCTAATAAGCGCTTGTTTTAACATCTTCAACCTAACACTAAAAATTAGCATTTCTTATATGATTAGCTGGTCCATTTAATTTTAATTATGAATGGCCTCTACTAAATACACTATTATTTATGCTCCTTTTATTAAGGTCTTTAAATGGGATCTAGATGGAACTTATTGTGACTTTGTCTAATTTTTATGTGCTTCCTAATTTTGAGGCCATGTAGCTAAGTTTTTGTCTTGATGAAAAATTGATTAAATTTATTTGGAGATCTTAAAATTGCTAGCTTTCCTAATGCAGGTTTTAGGAATGTTCATCTTTGGACAAATATTTTTTTCACATAATAATTTATGGATTTAAAAATTTTAAAGTAATATATTCTTTAAATTTGGCCTTTTTCCAAGTACACTAATTAGTTATGTTTCAAGCCTTTTTCATGGTGACAACATTCAAGTGTTAATTAGAATTGATGTGAGTGTTGTTAATGTTGTGTTTGCAAATAAAGTATAGTGAGATTGGCTTAGTTGTACTGTATTGTTCTTGACTATAGTTTCTTATAACCAAAATGAGGCTTCATTTCTATACAACGTGGCATTAGTTCACATTAAGAACTTTGGTTTCATTATCATCACTTGTGTTAAATCTTTTTAGTAAGACAATTCCTCATTCATCTACTAGGTAGGACTTTGTCACAGAGTAAAACCAATTATTGATAAGCTCTTCCTTAATGAAACCAAATGACTATTGGAGTTAACTCAATTGTTATATTATTTGTGTATTCCTATAAGAGAAATTTTGGTCTCTCCTTAACCTTGAATTGTAAGTACTTGAGTAAGGATTTTATGGTCAAGTTCTTACAAGTTTCACTTGCTACATATATGAATATATAAATGGGTTGTTTGTTCTAAAATCCTTTTTAATATTTTTAGAAAAGTATAAAAGTATGGACAAAATTAATTAGAAAAGAGCTTAATTGCTTTATCAATGATGCAACTTATACTGTGAGTGCTATAATGAGACCTGACTAGTGTAAGGTGGAGATCAATTCTCCATTAGGGTTCACTCACTTGAACATTGAAATTTATTCATGTACATCTCCTCAAACAAGTAATAGGCCACCTTATATGTTTTGCTCATAAAAGTGTTACCAAATGCAACATTGATTAATGTTTTAGTTGACTTGGACAAACCATTATCAAATGTTTACACTTGCATTCACTTAGGTAGCTTGTGGTATGGGCATTCCTTAAGAGGACTTTAAACCCATATCATGCATCATACAAAGTTTTCCCTTAAATATACACAAAATTTCATATTTGGATTCCCATTCTATTTGTATTCACTAGTAGAAGTACTTTGATATGAATTTTTGAGCAAGGTTGGCCCAACTAGTAACAAAATTTCTTGATAATGAATTAAGCCAACTCTCGTCTACAAACCTTGGAGAAATGAGAATGAACACATTTAAATATTATCATCTGACATATCATTTTTGAAAGTTGATTGTAGTTAGGGTGTACTCTACTAGACAACATTTTTTCCACAAAAGAATGCCATCAGATTAAGTGGTAAAGATTGAGTAAAAATATCGAAAAAATTAAATATGATAATCGTTACTAAAATTTTAAAAAAAGGGATATAAATTAAAATATTCAAACCTAAGACTAATGAAAAGATAACTAAATTGTTAAATAAAAGTTATGACTTTGTTGAAGAAATTAATTGGATTAACACATGGGGATTAAATTACACCAATGAAAATTGAGCTAAGTTATTTAGATTCAAGCACAACAATTTATTTTAAACTATTTAAGTTTTAACTGAGTGAACCCTACTTGCTCACTTAAAACTAGGATTTCTGCTTTTCTCTTATAATTCATCCACATCTCAATGATAAATTCAATGCAAGGAAATCCCTTTAACACACTTTGGATCTCAATAAGGAATACATAAGCTTATCTCAATTATATCTAACCTAAAATCCACATATTTTAGTATTTACTTTCATGAAGAGTCCATTTTTCACCTCTTTGTTTATAATAAACCTCCTTTACTACTAATAGTTAACTAGATAATTAATAGAACATTCAAGCTTAGACATACATAATGCATATAAGAATAAAGAATTCTTTTACTTTAAGCAGAACTCTAATCATTCTAATGCATCACAAGTTTTAGCCAGCGCCTACTATTGTTACCCGATTTTAATCTCCTTGTAATGATAGTGTTATACTTTGGAGGAGAAGAACAAAGGGGAGCATTTGGTTTGTGCCTTTAAGATGAGATAAAAGTAGCTTGGGAGAGCCAAGCTTAAAAAAGAATAGAAATGTAGTGAGAAGGAGAAGGAAGGAGAATGAAATAACAACATTATGCATGATCAACAAGCAACTTGAGGGAGGAAGATAATACAACAATATCATGTGTGCGACTCATGAATGAGTAGTTATCAAATAAAGGAGTCATTATTTTTCAAGACGAACTTTATCATTCTATTTGTATTGTCAAAATCTTTCAAATGAACGCTCCGTGCCCAAATATAACTCTATTTGGGGGCCCGTTAAGCCGACAATAATTTGGATAATAATTTTGTTAGTAAGGGAATGATTGAAATAATTCACCCCAAAAAGAACCAAACTTATAACTAAACCTTAACTAAAGTTAATATGAGCTGAAAATACTTAACTTTATCCATTAAAGCTAACCAAAATCTCCAACTAAAAATCCACCAATATTTTCTTAGGTCGTGCCCAAACTTTGACCTGAAATGTCTTGAGATAGAGCCTACTTTGAC
>NEWO01000032.1:746278-765923 GCA_003013225.1 Phalaenopsis aphrodite | reverse complement strand
CTTTTAAGAAATCACCAAGCCTTCTCTCCTCCTCTCCTCTCTTCCCTCTCTCCCACATTCCTCCATTAAACTAAAAGCACCAAGGCAAGGAAAGAAACACTTCTTCATCTAAGGAAAGAAACCAAGATCTATCCAAGGAAGGTATAAACCACAATATCCATTTTTTATTTCAAAGATTTTTTCTTTTTTATAAATTGTCTTATAAAATTGTGTTATACTTTCATCTTTATTCAAATAATTTTCTTTTTCATTTATCCAATAAATCCTCTAGTATGCCCTCTTCCTCTTACCCCATAGTTGATGGCCACCCCATTTCTCTTCACAACCATGACCAAAGACTGGCCCTACACAAAACTCTAAATATCATCCCAACCCACCCTCTCTCTTCCCCATCTTATTCTACCCAAAAACAACATAAAGAAGAGAGAAGGAAAATGTGTGTGCTTAAGTTAATGTGATTAATTGTATGTATTATATGCATGTGAAAAAGTGAATTTGCAAAATAAATGTGCTTATGTGCATATGTTAAACTAAATGATCTTATGTGTTATGTAGTTATGTGGTATGAGAATTCTTATGTGCTATGTCGTTCACATATGTTTATAAAATGCAAAATCCTTGTCATGTGTTTATGCAATTCAAACTCAATGTGCCATGTGTTTATAAAATGTAGATTCAATTAATCATGTGGTATTTTTATGTTTCTTACACGCTAAAAATATCTATATGCTTAGAAATATATTTTATGCTAGCAAATCCATGTTCAAAATCTTATGTTTCATGTTAAAAAATCCATGTGAAAGTTCTATATTTCTTTCGTGTTTTATTTTCACACTGACATGGAGGCTATGTAGATTCAAATATTTTGGTTGTTCAAATATTTAAGCATGTCATCAAAAATAGTAAACCATCTTGAAAGGTAGAAATATAATTTTTACGATAGGTTTGATTATTCAAGCTAAGAGCTCATTAGATAGCTGCACTGATCTGCAATTAAACTCAATAGATTATTTCCCTTATCTAATCTGAAGAATAGACATTATTTAGATTAGTTTTCTGATATTTTACCTCCTATAAGGCCAATCCATTATAGCTAATTACATCTTGAATAATTAAAATTACTTAAGAAAATTTTTTATTAAGGCTGCGATTTTGTTCTTAAGAAATTTCTAAGTTTAGGTTTCCACAATTGGACATTAGATTTCTAAATGGAAAATGCTCAAGAGTTGAATAGTAGTTAACAAAAACCAAAAGGGAAAAATGTAGGAGACACTCAAAGATACTGAGGAAACCTCAGTGGTATCCCAGACTATCCTATTGTTTGACACTTAACGTTTTTGAAAAAAAATTTTAATGTTTCATCATGATGTTTTTTTAGATTGTCAATATGTATACTGTATGAAAAACAATCACGTAGGGGCCTAGAGGTGAGGATTTACATAGTAACTAGACCACTGACCTCAGAGTCCTAGGGTCAAGTTCACCGAGACAAGTGAAACTTCAAAAGTCTAACCTAAAAGAAGGGAAAATATATAATGTAATGAACTTAAAACCATGCCTAGAAAGGGCTGCCATCTAAACCACCTAATCACATTCAAAACTATGCATGGCTTGTCTCAATGATGCAAGATAGGGTAGCTTGTTATTTACTAGGAATAGTAGGCATTACGTCTTGATTATAAATCAAGTTGCATAAATATGCATGGTATGCGTAATGCCCTAAGATTGATGCAAAAAAAAAAAAAAAATTTAAATTTAAATGTTTTATACCTCACCACACTCAAATTTTTAATTGTATTTAATTAGTGTTGAGTGCATCGAATCATGCTATGTAATGGGTTATGTAAGTCCTTGATAATGAATGCATAGAAGGTCTGTTGAAAAAGCCAATCAGTATGCATAGGAAGAATTCACTCTAAAAGGCAGTGGTTCTCATGGGTCAAACCACCCCTTTTTATGCAATGAATGAGGGCCTAAAGACAACAAATAAGAGTAACATGCATATGTCTACAGATCATGTGATCGTTCATATTCCTAAATCAAAAAGAGTTTCCATTCTGTCTTATTTGGTGTCATTCGAGGTTATTTAGATGTATGATGTTTCTATGGTTGAGAATGCAGTGATTTATGTGGTTTAGTTATGGTTATGAGTTCTATTTTAAAAGTTTAAGTTGAAGTTATTTAAGTTGTGGTAGAAGGTTTAGTCCTTGTTGACCTCACTTTTGGTTGAGGTCTAGAAATTTCTTTAGTAGCCTAGGTCTAGCTATAGGACTTTCCTATTGACTAGTCTTAGAAAATTAGAAAAGGTACCCCCATCATTAGAAACTCAAAACTCTTCTATTTACTCAACTTGAAATTCCACATATTGATCTTAACCTCTAGCATTTAGNAAAATTTTAAATTTAAATGTTTTATGCCTCACTACACTCAAATGTTTAATTGTATTTAATTAGTGTTGAGTGCATTGAATCATGCTGTGTAATGGGTTATGTAAGTCCTTGATAATGAATGCATAGAAGGTCTGATCAAAAAGCCAATCGGTATGCATAGGAAGAATTCACTCTAAAAGGCAGTGGTTCTCATGGGTCAAACCACCCCTTTTTATGCAATGAATGAGGGCCTAAAGACAAGGAATAAGAGTAATATGCATATGTCTACAGATCATGTGATCGTTCATATTCCTAAATCGAAAAGAGTTTCCATTTAGTCTTATTTGGTGTCAATAGAGGTTGTTTAGATGTATGATGTTTCTATGCTTGAGAATGCAATGATTTATGTGGTTTAGTTATGGTTATGAGTTCTATTTTGAAAGTTTAAGTTGAAGTTATTGAAATTGCGGTAGAAGGTTTAGTCCTTAGGTGAGTCTACCAATAATCTAGGCAAAAGACATAAAAGTAAATATCAATCCATATTTGGGCAGACCTATTAAATGAATATAGGCAAACTTACAATATGAGTACCAAACCTAACTTATGTTAGACTCATCAACTTACATCATCCAAACTATCATTGGTGGTTTAGTTGAGGTTCATCCTTCGCATCGTGTTTTCTCTTCGTTTGGATAATTCATATGTTTATAGACAATTGACCATAACACTTCCTAACTCTGTAAAGAAAAAGAAGACTTAAAGCAAAGATCCCAGGTTACTGCAGCAACTCATTTATAGTAGCCTTGCAAAATTGAGTTAGCACACCCTAATAACATGTAAAGTAAATCTAAGGCAACATTTTGCATGTTATCTTTAGCAGCTCTACAAAATAGAGTTAGAATGCTTTATTATGAGAGAATTGAATGTGTCTATTTCAATCATTAAAGTGTTCATTATTATTCTTTTTATTTGAGACAACCTAGTTAAGAAGCCCATAGTTTCTTATCGTCCTAGGGTTGTCTGGTTCCCTGATCTACTTAGTACAGATAGACGGTCAAGTCTACTCTGACCAGAAGATTCTAGTAAAAAACCATGGGTTGCATTATTCAAGAGATCTTTATAGATCCAGGTAACAGGGCTAAAGTTGCGTTCATTGATCTTTGTTCATTAGAAATTCATTTAAATTTTAGTATCTTTTTCAGATTTTAAGGGGTTGAAAATTTTAGATTGCATAAGACTTCTTAGCTGATTAAATTTTTTTTGTGTTTTATTATTATTTGATGTTGTAATGACACGATCAAGATTCAATGTTTGCGTCCTCTCAGGGTCATTGAGTTTGTGGTTTGATTAGTCATGAGTGATCGAAAGGTACTTTGTTAGCAGCCATGAGTTGCCTCTTCCAAAGTTCCTTATTAAACTTGGTTGTGCAGTTTAATTTTTAATGATTTTTAGGGTGTGTTTTATGTTACAACTTTTATGTTTATTAGAAACCTTGTCTTTCAACCCATATTTTCTCTAGGGTGTGATTTAAGTCAAGTGTGCTTTTATTTTCTTGTGAGAGATCAAACACTCCTTAAGTTGGTTCACTATTGTCAATTTTGAGTTTGGTTTAGGTTAACTTAGGTTAGCCTGAATTGGTTTAAGTTTATCTAGATTGGCTTGTTTTCTTAAGTTTGATTTGAGTTAGCCTAGGTTAGGTCGGGTTGACTAAGTTTGTTGAAGTTTTATTTGGTTAGCCCAGGTTAGGCTTAGTTGATCAAGATTTATTTATGTTTGATTTAAGTTGGCCCAATTTAGGTTGGGTTGAACCAGGTTTGATTATTTGATTTTGGGTTACTTTTGGGTTGAGTCAAGTTTAAGTTAAGGTAACTGAAACTAAGTTTAGATTTTAGTTAAGTTGGTTGAGACTTATTTTGAGTTTAAAGTTGAGTTTAGGGTTAGGTCTAAGTTGGATCAGATCTATGTTGAATTTAAAGTTGAGCTTAGAATTTGGTTAAGTCAAGTCTATGTTGGGTTAGACTTGAGTTACGATTAAAGTTGGGCTGAGTTAGATCAAACTTAAAATTTTGTCAAGTCCAAGTTGGGTTAGGCTTGAGTTGAGTTTTATGCTAAGTTTGGATTGGGTTCAAGTTGGGTTAGACCTAAGTTAAGATTAGAGTTTTAGATGAGTTAGGGCAAAGGTATGTTAGACCCAAGTTTAATTAAGGTTTGAGCTGAACTAGATCTAAATGAATTTTAACCTAAGCTTAATTAAAGTTTGAGATGAGTTATGTCAAATTTAGGTTAGACAAGCTTAAGTTTTAAATTTGTTTTAGAGTTAGGTCTAAGTTGGGTTAGACCTAAGTTAAATTTTAAAAATAATTTAGGGTTAGGTTTAAACTGGGTTAGGCCTAAACTAAGTTTAGGGTTCAATTAAGGTAATTCATGAATAAGGGGATAATTAACTTAATATTTTTATTAGGATGTAATCCTAAGATTTTATTAGTTAATTTTTATATTTAATTTAAGTTTAAGAGAAAATTTTGGCTAAACCATAAAATTTTTAATTTTAAAGATTTAACTCAAATGTTCTAATTTCATTTTTGAATTTTCAGAGGTGTCAGTTATCATTTTTGAAATTAAATATTTTTGTGTTAGGGAGGTCCCCTCACTTTGGAAAAAACATAGAACATTACTAATGATAGAGGAAAAAATCCCTGATAATTTCATTTTTTTTCTTATTTATTTTTTAATTTTTTATAACTAAAATACCTTTTAAGGTATTTAAAAAATTAAAAATTATATATAAGTTAATTCTTTTAATTATTTTCTTCTCAATTCACTAAGTTCATGGATAATTTTATTTTATTTTTTTTATTTTTATTTGTTGAGTTAAGATTTCAAAGTTTTTTTAGGCATTTTCTGAATTTAATTAAATAGTTAAATAAGAATTTTTATCTTAAGTGAGACAGCCCTACATCATCCATAATACCGATCAATAATCCAGGGGGCACTCTTCAATTCGCAATGCTTTCCACACGGCTGATAAGGTAGCCTCAAAGCAGTGTGTTCCTCTCCATGGTTCCATCATCTGGTTTGATCTCTGTCGTCTACTTCAAATAGATGGAAACAAATGAGATCAATTAATCATCCAAAAAGGTCTCTGAACTGAGAATCGTCCTTACTTGAGGGTTAAGATCTCACTGATACTTAACCAAAATGCGTGGGTTTTATTTCTATTTCTTCATCTATGTAAGACAAACCTATTTATATGGTTAAGTGGGCATGCATTGTTCATCTTCTTTATAAAAGACCAAATCAAGGCCTAAATTGGGAGTTTTAAACCCCATACCTTGTCTTAAGAAGTGAGGCCTCAATTGGGCTTGATCAGAACAATCACCTTGATGCTACGAAGCTCCGCTTGCATCAATTTGAGGTAAAATTTGTCCTAACTATGAGTTAGACAAAATGGGGGCATGAGTTGTTGTTAAGCTATGGTGGACATGTGGATTTTGATTATGATAGTGGTTTTAAGGCCTTGTGAAAATTTTGGGAGGATTAAATTGAAGTTTTGAAGGAGTTCATGTCAAGGTTGTGATGGCTCTTGGATTTTAGAGATGAAATTAGGGCAATGAGGGAAATATGAATGCTTGAAAAGAATTTGTGTTGGGAGCTAAGGGTATTGCCAGTTGGTTGAGAAGCTTGGGGTGTGTAGGGAGCTTTCAAATTAGGGCTATTTATAGCCATGGGAGGTCAGGGAGTGAAGCTTTATGATGCTTGGGGATCTCAGGTGGCTCCTCATAGGATGAGCAGAGGGATTTTAGGAGCTTGGGAAGTGGGATGAGAGCTTTCTCTACTTTTGACGTTTTGACCATAGTGAGCTCCAATGGTGATGGAGGAAGATTAACCAAGCTTGAGAGGATTGGGGAAGTTTTGGTGAGGTGGCTAAGACCAGAATTGGTCTTGTTTGACTCCCCATGGGCTGGTCTAAGGAGTCACAATTTAGGTGCCATGTGTTGAGTGGCTTGGCTAAGTGTGTCTTCTTGTCTTTTTGTGTTTCTATCAAGCCTTGAATAATTTAATTTAACTTTTAGTTATGCAATGTCATGGCAGGTCATTTGAATCGTAGATTTGCCCTAGGGTTGAACCATGTGTCATGGGTCATGTTGGTGATCCATGGGGTTGGTTCATGAGGGATGCGTCATGGGCTTAAGCCTAAGTTTGGGTTTTGTTGATTAAGCCTAGATTTAAACAATTGGGTTAGTCCAAAAAGATTATTCTTAGTGGGCCTCATAATTTAATTTTGATTTTAAGTGACCTTGGTATTAACACTTTAAATTGATTTTGATTTTATTTTGATAGGTTTAGTTATTTTTTAAATCATTTGATTGTTTCGTTTAAGTTAAAGTTGGGTCCCATTCGATTTTGGTGAATTTTGGCGATTTTAAATGTTATGGTTAAGTTGATGTGTTCATGGCACATGTTAATTTTAGGCTTAATTTGTGTTGGGAAAAATTAAGTGAGGTTAAAGTTTGATTTCCCTTACCCGTCACCTTTGCTTTGAATTTTGGGGATTTTTAAGGTTTTTAGCTTAATGTTTTAGAGATAGAATCCTTCCTTGGCCTAGGACTAGCCTCATGCTTAATGGGCTTGTCTTAGGTTAAAGAGAATTTCTAGGGTAGCTGATGGGACATTAGGGGAATTCTTAGGACTCTAAGCAACATGGGTTGCTTATGGCATCCCACACCTATAAAAATTCAACTTGGGCTCCTATCAACCTCAATCCTCATCATCTCAACCAAAAATTGAGGATTTTAGCTTAACCTTATTAAAACCTAAGATACTATAGAATTAGTTTGAAGTTCTACGTGGCTAAGTTCCATCTCTAGGTGTCTAAGAATGTCTTTAGAAAACCCAAAGGCAAGATTATAGGCTTCTATAGAGAGAAAAGAGGTCCTCATAAAAGTAAGGTGAACAATTTCATATTAGAAAAAAATTCATGTGTTAGTTCAATGTTTCACAAAAAACATAAAAGAAAACCACATGTTTGGTTCCATGTTTGAAAAAAAAAAGATCAAGTTCATGGTCAAGTTCTATGTTTCATACAATTTAAAACAATGCAGAACTTGACATGTGTAGTTCACATCTCATGATTAAAAAATGCAAGTTGGGTATTTTTTAATTTTATGGCCATATGCAAGTTTTATGTCTTGTATTTTCCATGGTCAAATGCTTGTTAGATATCTTATATTTTTGCTTGTAAAATACAAGTTCGGATATTTATGTTTCCATGCCAAAATCCATGCTGTATGTGAGATCTATGCTTGGACTTACTTGCTTACAAAAATCTACATACTTTGAATAATAAAACTATTTATAAAACTTTTTTTATAAAAATGGGAAAGAATTATTCTCTAAGTTAGGTAGTTGGAGATGGCTTACAAAAATCTACATACTTTGAATAATAAAACTATTTTTATAAAAATATGCAAATTAAGTTAGCTCAAAACAAAAAAATTGACAATAATTTTATAAAATAATTTTGAATTAATTGTACTAAAAAATGACTTGTTTTATTATATGTAAAAAAAAGTATGCCCTAAAAGGAATTATCTTTACAAATGTTCTAGAGAGCTCCATAAGGAAAAAAAAGTGATTTTATAAAATAGTTGAGTTTGTACATGCTCTAAAAGATCTATATCTTTATAAATTCATCTAAACTCTTTTAAAAAAAAGGAATTTTCATTAAACAAAGCAAAAATCCTATTTTGGAAATATCTCTCAAAAAACAAAACTTAACAATGCTTTTTCGGAAGAAGAGCCTTTTTAAAACTTAAATGAAAATTCTCAAAAATTTAAAAAATATCATATTTTTTAAAGAAATTTTAAGAAAAAAATAACAAAATAATTATTTAAATTCAAATAAGAAAATTTTAAGTGAAACAAACATTTTAAAAGGAGATAAAAAGACTTTTCTAAGAAAATAAAGCTAAGCAACAAACTTCTTAAATACAAAAATAAAAATCCTTTGAAAGGTTGGATGAAACCATTTTCAAAACATAATAAACTTGAAGAAAACTTAAAGAATCATATTTCAACGTTTTGAAACAAAACTTCAACATTTTCTTAAAAAAATAAACAAACTAAATCTAAAGAACTTAAAGAAAATTCAAGAAAAATTCTTATTAAAATATTCCTTTGAATAATTTCCTTTTGAAAAATTCTTCATGGATTCACGAGATATGGAAGTTAGCAAGCCATTTCTCTAATTAACTAACTTATTCAAGACTTGTGCATGTCCATAGGTATAAATTATGAATGAACACATTTTTTTTACGTACATGTATTCATAAGCTTATCCCTTAAACACATGAGTTTTAAACACTTTCATGCACACACACATTTCTTTAATAAGATGAATTCATGTTGCTAACACTTTTGTATGGAAATATTTTATAAAATCTTCTTTTTCCATGTATTCAATGAAAATCTTGAAAGTTAATGACATGAAGAAAACCTAAGTACAAAAAACTGTAAACATTAAAGGCTTGAATAAATATTTTTCTAACATATAAATCTAGCACATAACATTGAACTAAACACTAGTGATTAACCCTAGGAGAGAAAAAAATACTTAGGATAAAAAAAATGAAAACTTAAAATAAAAGAACATTGATTTTCACAAATGATCGACAAACTAGGAGAAAACAGACCTGAACTTAGAAGGAACCAAATTTTCACAAATGAATGTGAAACTTAGAGAAAATAATCTAAACCTTGAAGCCCCTAATTTTCACTATGCCTAATAAGCTTGGAATAAAACCACATCATGAATTTAATGTCAAACCACAAAAAACAAATTAAAATTCACTAATTATAAATCATGTAAACCAAATATAGGTAGATCAACATTGAAATATTGGTTAGCAAACTTAGAAACAAAACTAAGGATCATACACACCCTAGAGTTGTGTAATCTAGAAGTTTAGATTAGTCTAATAGGTACCCATAGCTATTACTATGGACTAGGACATGCAAAACAAACAACCTTGCCCACCTTGGATTATGTAGGTTCCTTAAGATGAAATAACTCATGGTTATTGAAAAATTAACCTCAAACAACTTAATAGGAAGAAATTCTACATGCTCCATCACTATAGTCATAGTGGACATCTAACTATCTGGCTAGCTAATAGTCTAAGCACCTTAATGCACATGGGATGATGAAAAGCCATGAGCATCTTGAGCGAGGGTGTTATTCCTAAAATTTTGGTTATTCCATCCATTTAACCTTTTTAATAGATTTGTTATATTTTAGGGTTAGGGCATCACCTTCATCTTGAAATCCCTTAGTCTATCCTTCCCCAAGCCTAGAGTAAAATATGAATATCAAAATCAAATTTCCAATCTAAATTTAAAATCTAAACCTTCAATTTCATACCTTAAATCCAAACATTCAATTTTAAAACTTAATTCAAAACTTCCCATTTTAAAATTCAAATCTAAATCTTCAACTCAAAACTCAAGTCTAAACCCATTCAAAACTCTAAATCTTATTCAACCTATCATTTCAAACTTTCAAATCTTTTGAAACCCTAAATCATTCAAAACCCTTTCAAACCAAATTCCAACCCATTTTCAAAACTCTAAATTATTCAAAAATATTTTAAAGAATTTATAAAAAAAGGAATCAAGACCTTTTTAAGAGTAGAGCAAAAGTTTAAATTCTTTCAAAAACCTCAAACATAAACAAAAAAAGTTCAAAACTTTAAAATTCCAAGCACTTAAAAATTTAAAATTGTTTTGAATATTCAAAATACTTCAAAAACTTTTAAAACATTAAAATACTCAAGGCACTGAAACGTAAACTTCTAAAAATTTAAAAATTTTCAGAACTAAAACCTAAAGCACTTAATAGGAATTTAACAAACTTAAAGAAATTTCAAGCAAATGTAACCAAACCATAACAAAATTTAAAAAAAAATTAGCCAACTTTAACTAACTTTAACCAACTATAACAAATATTAACCGACTTTAATAACATTTAATAAACTTCAAGCAAGCTCATTAACTTTTAAAACAAATCAAACAATTACAAAATAAATTTTAAGCACCATGAACTACTAAAATAACTATAGATAAATTAAGAAAAGCCTTCAAATAAATTAAATAATTTAACATAGTATCAAGCATGAATTTCTAATAACCTAAATAAACTTTAAACAATAATCAAGTAACATAAAATGAACAAATTTAAACACCCTTAAACCAAATCAAGTATCTTCAAATAAACGTCAAAATACTTTAAACACACTTTAAAAAAAAATTTTATATCACAAACTAAATTCAATTAAAACTCAAACCTAACCAAAGTCAAGTCTATAACTCAAGTTAATCAATCAAAATCAAATTCACAAAATGCAACCTCTAGGCGTGCTTTCTTGGTAAATTTAGCTAGCCCTTCTCTCATGCCTTTCCATGGTGCACTATCACTGGACTGTAAGTCCCAAACCTTTTAGTTCCACTAAAATATTTTCAAACATTGAGTTTATCGACCTAAATTCCAAGTATTATTCTCACAAACACTTACTAAATTTTTATGCACGAGATAATCTGACACTTTAATTGAGAGTATTCTTAAAAGTCAAAACTCTCAAGACTTAATTAACTACAATGGATTTCCCTCAAATTGATACCATACCCAAGAATAAAATAAACTTTATCTTGCACCTGTAAGGTAGGGAAAAATCCCCTAGTTTCATTGACCCAAATTCATGAAGATTTTCATTTTTTGGGTGATTTGATCTATTCTTAGGTAATACTTCTATTTTTTTTGGTGAATTATATTATTCTTTGAATGTTGAGTCCAATCATTCAAATAAAATCCAATCATTCAAATAAAAATATTCTGAGATCTCTGGCAGATATACAATAAAAAATCTCCACCAAGTCTGATTGAAGTAGAGACTTGGTTAATGCGAAAGAAAATGTGTGCTTGGATGAAAGGAGAGTACAAGTAGCTACATTTATTTTTTATGGAAGAGAAAGATGGTGGCATGGGTAGAATTAGGATAAGCGAGGAAGCATACTTAATATGATTGTAAATTGAGAAGAATTTTTAGAGCTTCTTAAATAGTGGTTTGTGTCACTAACTTCTCAATGATAAATAGATTGCAAGTTCATCAAGTTAGTGCAAGAAGAGAAGATACCACGCAACATGAAACAGATTTCATGATACTATTGAGGTATGCACCACATATAATATATGATAAGAAGTTAAGATTAATATATTTCCTTTTGGATTGAAGGTTTCAATCAGACAATCGTTGGTATCATTGGAAATTAATGACTATTCAATTTTAGTGGAGCAAGCCAAATGAGTGGATATTGATTTTAAATAAAATTAAAAATTATAATAAAATAAAGAAAAAAAGTGTATTGATTAGGAAGGATACATGAGTCAAAAAGATCAAATGAGAATAAGCAAAATTTTTGTTCTAGTTGATATGGTAGTGACAGGACTCATAATACCATTATTTCTCGTGTGAAATGTAAATGATATCATAAGGGTGAATGCTTGATGGGCTCAGACATTTGCTAGTGATGTCAACATGATGATCTAGTTAGATATTACTCTACACTTGGCCAGAAGACCTCTAAAGAACAATAACTCAGTGAAGCTCCTTCATAAAAGATTACAAGTGGGAAAAGGATGATAGACTCAATAAAATTATCTCTTACTCAAGGTCAATTCAGATAGCCTATTCTACCTTGGGTTTATGCCCTTACAAATTGAGATCATGAAGAATCTACTATTGTTGATGCTGATTCTAATAGAATTTGATGAGTGTTATATTTTTTTACATGATATATGGGTGTCATTCTAGTTATCTTGTGATATTGATTTCTTTTCTTTTTTTTGAATTTTTGTTTTAGAGGTTGTGTGTCATAGTTATATTTAAGATGTGGTGTTATTCTAGTTATGCAACTTCATGAACAAGCATCGAGAAAGGAAGATGAGGTTGCTTGTAAGTTATGGTAGCCTCCAATGAAATTAAGATATTTTATATTATTTCATTTTATATTTTTGTATCTAAAATTTATAGGAATGAGGATAGTTTAGTAAAATAAATCTTTTTAAAGTAATATGTAAAATTAATTATTTGAAATAATAGAAGATAAATGTTATTTCAATAATTTTAAAATTTCGAATTCATACTAGTTTTAGAAGAATCAAAGGTATAATGTAATTAGAATATACGGTAATAAGTTATTAGAAATGTGAAGTATGGGTTCATGTATAATATATATTTTTAGAATGTTAACAATATCATAAATACAAAAAGGCCAATTAAACATAAAATTACTTACAATGAATATTTTCTAAAGGCGTCAAAACAAAGGATGAAACAGGAATAATAGATTGAAATTCAAGTCATCTAATTAATATGAGTGCTATTAGTTTCAACATATGATAAAATTTTGTTTCTTCTAAATCAATTGCTTTTATACTTTGTGATACTTGTTAAATCTAATTGTGTAATTCTATTCTCATTTACATAGTATTTTAATTTTTGGTCAATTTGATGTAAAGTTTATATATTTTTAGCAATAATTATTTTTATACATTATTTAAGGATACATAAAATATTGAATTAAATGATATGAGCATATGAACAAAACAAGTTATATAGGCTGCTTATATGTGTATGTTGAATGCAATGGGGCTTATTTCCACCTGAAATTTGTTAGGAATACTAAGGTACCCATGAACATATATTGAAAAAGGTTGCTATTGATGTGTGTGCGTTTGTGTGTATTCTACATTAGGATTATATGAACCTTCGTGGATGTGTACAATTTATTAGTAAACTACCATTTAGTTTACACAGATTTACTTAAATGGCTACAATCCTATTATTTTTTTATCGATTATGTTACCATAGTCTAAAGTCATCGATAAGTCAGAAGCAACAAAAACTATTCTAGAGATTTTTTTACCTAGTAGATTCATGAGCTTAAAGAGCAGGAGAAAAAAATGACCAGGGGCACACTTGCTCATGTGATGATGTTACCCCCATAGCCGATAACCACACAATGTAGAAGGGGTGATCTTAGCATCAAAACTAGAAGAATACCTTCATCATCCCTAGGTGAAGAGGATGACTTATACCATCTAAAAAACACAAGTTTGACCACATTGAATTGCATCAAATGGTGGTGTGCCAAGACACCACAACCTTGTAAGATTGTGATAGACAAAAGTGTGCCAAGATGCCACAATCTTGTTAGTTGGACAATGCCTTTTCCAGAGAGATTTATGAAGTTGGAGCTCCTGAGAAATTTGAGATCTCATCCTTAGAATCCTATTGGGAACATCTAGATCCATTCAACCATGTCTTGAGTCTATTGTATCTATTGAAAATAAATGACATACTGAAGTGTTGGCTCTTCTTCATGAATATAAATTAATCCTTCCTCAAATGGTTCAAAATCTAGTCATTCGAAGTGATTAACTCTTTTGCAAAGTTTAAGAGAATGTTCCTTGCATAGTTTTCCAGTGCGTTGAAGCGCTAAAAAGATTTACAAACATTATTAAAACTTTTCCAAGAGGATGAAGAGTCCATGCATGCTTGTATGACTCTTTTCTAGAAAAAGACACTGGAAATTTAAGATCTAGAACCTACAATCACCCATAATTTAACCCAAGGGCTAAGGAAAGACCAATTTTACTATGTGTTGGGCCTACAATGCTTGAAAATGTTAGTTGAGTTGTTGGAACTTACCAACAATTACATATTAGTGACAAATTGCCATTCATCTTTGGTAACCCAATGGGCCGAACATACTGAGAAGCACATTTCAAAGAGGAATTTTCATGGAGGAAAATGAATTTCAAATAGCTCCCCGTGATTGATGACAAAGCCCAGGTTCTTGGAGCATCATCCTCGTCTATTCTAGGGAAGGACTCACATATCGAAGAGGAGTGTTCACCCTTTGGAAGGATGAGCTTGATATCAAGAAAGACATATAGACTACCATTTGGAGAAGAGGTCCCCACCTCCAAGTCATGAAATCCTCAAATAGACTTTGTTGAGAGTCTCGATGGTTGAAGTTATAGAACTAATCAAGTATAAAAATTTCTTCTTGAAGCCTACTCATGATGAAAGCTAGAGGATACATTGGGGATCCAAAGAGGTATTGTGTCTATCACAGAAATTATTGAAATGACATAGATGAGTATCACCACATTCAGATCATGATCAAGAAATTGATTAAGACCAACAAGCCATGGTAATTTTGTAGTACTAGGGGCCGTCACCCAGAGGTATGAAAAAACCCAATAGAAGAAGATCATAATGAACCCACTCACACTTATGACATCCATATTATGAGAGTCATCCATGTTATTCTTGACGGGGATGAAATCACAACCTTTTGACAAACAAGCCAAAAGAGACTCAATTTGGAAGAGTTGTGTATAGAAACCTCATCCCAGTGATGAATTGTACGCTAACCATCAATAATCTTCAAGAAAGAAGACATGCATGTTAAAGGCAACCCTTATAATGACACCATCATAGTCACGTCCATAATAAACAAATTTTAAATTAAAAGCATCCTAATTGACATAGATAGTTTTGCGAGCATCTTGTTCAAGTCTATTTTTGATTGGATGAACTTAGGGACCACATTCTTATTAGCCACATCCAAGAACCTTTATAGATTATTGGAAGAAAAGAAGGAAACATTAGAATTTTTTACTGTCTATCGTTGATACACCAAAATAATATGTTGTTTTAAGTATACATTTTATGCTTATTTTTTGTGATATTGCAATTTAAATAAGTTTATTTTCATATACTTATTGCAGTTATATCAATTTTAGGCATTTGGAGCAAAAACAACAAAAATGACAAAATTTGGAGCCAAAATAATGAATTTTGGGAATTATGTCGCCTGATGTACTATTTTATAAACAGTTAGCACTTGATGCGTTATATTGGCGCCAGAAGCATCATTTGATAGAGAGCTAGTGCCAGATGCACCAGATTTGGTGCCTGAACTACCAAAACCCAGAACAACGTGGTCTTAAGCAAGTTGGTGCCAGATGCGCCATATATAACTTTTTGTGGATAAAGGCAATTTGAGACAAATTTTGTGTAAATTTTGAAAGGGAAACTTTTTTTAAACACCCCTTTGAGTGATTTAATGCATCTAGACACTTTGAAAGGTTTTTTTATGAAGGAATATGTCTCTTAGATCAATGGACATGTCTTTTGAATTCAAAAGGGTTGACTTTTAGATTGAATTTGAAGGGAATTTTGAATTCTTTTTGAAGGGAGGAGACCTTTAATAAAAGAGATGTTTTGTGAAGAAAAGTGTGAGAAAGAGAGAGAGAGAGAGAGAGACTCAAGGGCTTGGAGATTTTCTTCAAGAATTGTAAGAAGAGAGTGAATGTGAGAGATTTCTTGTTCATTACACTTCTAAGAGAGAATTGAGAGTGCTTGTAAGGAGAGGATGACTTGAAGAGAACTTTTAGGGATTTGCATGAGAATGTTTGTGAGATAAGTTGTATTTTATTTCTTTTATTTTGTAAACTTATTTTTATATATATAATCTGTGTTTTGTCATATGAGATTCTAAGTAAATCTTCTTTATCCTTCTCCCTACTTTAAGATATGATTTTGTGAAGAATTAATTTTATTTTATACAATTTTAAATATCAATAAATTGTAATGATTTGAACTTGAGGTTTTCTCGAGACTCCAGACAAATAATTTAGAAGGCCCGCTGACGGCGAGATCAGTGGTTATTTCCAAAGATGCATTGAATGTGGATGATTTTTGGAGGGATGTTTAGACAATTCTTGGGAAAACGCTTCTACATCTTTAAAAGAAGATTTTTGGCCAAAAATAAAGAGGCTCAAGAGTTTGAGGGGGCTGGAGGTTAGAGAAGTTTCAGTAGTGTGTAGAGAGTTTACTTTAGGGTTAGATTATGAGGAATTCTTCGAGAGATTGTAAGAGTGGAGTGAAAGTGAGATATTTCTTCCTCCTGCCGCTTCAAAGAGAAATTTTGTGTGCTGTAATGAAAGGAAGAGATTCAGAGGAACTTCGAGGAGTTTGCTTGGGGAGGAATTAGAGATAAATGTTATTTACTTGTTGTAGTTTGTATGACTCTGCTTTTATATATGAATTTTGAGTTTTGTTGCGTCTTACCCATAAGTTCTGAGTAGTTTTTTGTGTCTTTCTCCTTATCTTGAGATTTGTGAAATGGTGATTTGAATTGGTTGAGCCATGAAAATGTTAAAGAAGTTGTGATGATATTTTCACTTTGATCTTAATTTACTTTCAATCTGGCCAATTGATTTGTTAAACTATGTTGAGTTTTACAACTAAAGTGAAGATTAAATCCAAGATTCAGGGAGGTCAAAGCCCTTGGAAGTTGGGTGCAAATAAATAGGGAAATAAAATTATCGGGCGTAGAATTTGAGATTTTAGAGTGACAGACTAAAATCCCTAATTTGGTCCTATTGTTTGGGTGCTGAAGTGTAGATGTTAGCCATGAGGCGAGGGGAACGTGGGAGCTCCGAAGTGAGAGCCGGTATCCTCCCAGCCTAGCCGCAGCTTCAGTAAACAAGCGTAGGATTAGTAAATGTTCTTTATGCCTGGACCAAAGGGTAAAGAATAGGTATGCTCCTATTTGACACAATACAATTTGAACTAATTCACTTTATCCATTCACTATAATTTCTTGACAAGGAGAAGGATGCTTTCTTATATATTGAATATCACATTAGAAACTTTATTAGTTTAATTAGTTATTTAAGAGTTATTAAAATTAGATATTTATTTCAATTACCTATTAGTGACAGATAAGCAATTTGAATTATATTGTTGTGATTAAGTATTGATTTTATAAAATCTTAGTTTGTAGCTTCTAATATTACTCCATGTGGGATCGATATCTAGGACTTCATTAGAGCCCTATATTACTTGAGCGGTATGTATACTTGCGTTGATAAGTGTGACTTTACTATTATTTAATATTTTATATATACATCTTTATCGAATCTATAACTGTAATTAAGTTTTTGGTGTCGTTGCCGAGGAGTTAAATCTTCTAGCAGCAGTATTAAATACTTGTATTTTTAAGCATATATAAAGTCGCTGTCAATTAGCTACACTTGAGGAAAACTTATTGGGATAAATGATAGAATCTCAATCTTCTTAAAAAAACTTAAATGCAATAAATAATCATTCTAATAATCCTTATGCCAACTATTATAATTGTGGTTGGAAGAGTCATCCAAATTTTAATTGGAGTAAAAATAACTCTAATGCTACAAATCTGCAATAGGGAAACAACACTGCAAACATTGAGAAACTCCAACAACCAATGAAATCTAACTTATAAACCTTATTACCCTCCAGGTTTTAATAATTGGCAGAGTAAGGAGAAAAAGTTGTCAATGAAAGAATTGATATACTAATGGGAAGCCAAATACAAAGTCAAGGAGCTGTAATTAGAAACATGAAAATTCAATTGAGATGTACTGCTATTGTATTTAGCAATAGACTTCTAGGAACTTTGCCCAGTAATGTTGAAGTAAATCCTAAAGATCACAACAAAGAGCAAATTAAGGCTATTCAACTGAGAAGTGAAAAATAATTGGAAAACAGAGTTAAAAAAGAAGTGGAAGTTGAAGTCAAAAAAGATGAGGTGGAAAATGAAAAATCTGGTGAAGATTTTCATTTTGAGTCAGAATGTCCTATTAAACTAATGAAAATCACTGTAGAAAGACCACCACCTTCATTTCCTCAAATATTGAAGCAAAAAAAAATAGAGATAACCAATTTTCAGAATTTTTCGAATTATTGAGGAAATTAAAGATAAACATTCCATTTGTTGAAGCCTTGGAACAAATGTCAAACTTTATAAAGTTCATGAAGGATATTTTTAATAAGAAAAGGAAGTTTTTAGATAATGAGACTGTTTCACTCAGTGATGAGTGTAGCACTATGACCAAAGAAAAATATGTTGAGATTTCCATACCTATTTTACACTAATTTTGATGATATTGTACTTTAAAGAAGGGTATTTTTGATGTTTTGTTGTAGGTATGATGAATTATGGAATTTTGGAGAAAAAAACAAAAACGGTGCAATTTGGAGCAAAAATGAGCAAGAAATGAATTTTTGCCCTGTCACCTTTCGATAAGTCTTTCGATGTTTAATCTATTTTACACTTCTTGAATATTTTTGAATGAGATTATACTTTAAAAAAAGGTTGTTTTCATGCTTATTTTGTAGGACTATCTGTTAGGAACACAACACAACTGAAATGGGGAGAAACAAAGCTAAAAGAGAGCCAAACGGAGCGAAACGGTGGAGCTGCGCAGTCTGCTCGCCGATGGCGCCCAAAACGGCGCTGACGACAAGATTTACCCGAGAAAACCAAAAAATGACAAAAAAGCTCGCCGTCAGTGCCCTTGAGGCTGCCGACGGCGCCCGAGACGACTATGGACCGACCTTTTGTGGTTATGGGCCCAAATTCAACGTATTTGGATGCTTTTTGAAAGGATTATTATGGAAACTCTTCAAACTTCATCCCTACACTTTAAAAGAACAAATTTAGGTTAGAAAAAGGGGGTTTTGTGAGAGGAATGTTAGGAAAAGTGTGGAGAAAGTTTAGGGTTTTTAGAATAGGAGTAGAAATGTAGATTTCTACCATTTTGGAAAGATTGGAGATGAGATTTTGAGAGAATTTGTAAGGAGATGTTCTAGTATTGCATGGATCGGCAGGAGACTTTGTGGAAGAGATATTCGTCTTTCTTTCAAAGGGAAAAAACTAAGTATTGTGTTCTTCATTATCTTTTGATTTTTGTAAACACTTATCTAGTGGATTTGCTTTGGTTAAATGAAGTTTCCGTTGTGTTTTCTTCGTGCTTTGTGATGAACTTCTCTTACTCTTTATTCTTGTTTGAAAATAATGGCATGAGAAGATTATGTCGTTGTTTTCATTTTATTTTTCTTTTGTAATGAGTAAAATTCATGTTTAGGATTTTGTGATGCATGTTAGAAGCAAATTTAATTATCAATGTGATGATTTTTACTTGAACTTTATTTACATTACAATAAAGGTCTGTTGTAGTGTTAAAATTCGTTGTAATTACATTATGATCTGAGAGGGCTGTGCAATTCTCAATAAAGTAGAACCACATTCAAATTCCATGGATGGTTAAGTTCATTGGAGTTGAATGCAAATAAATAGGGAAATATACTTTGATGGGCGTA
>NEWO01000032.1:688613-709822 GCA_003013225.1 Phalaenopsis aphrodite | reverse complement strand
CGCCTCCACCCTCTTTTTTCTCCCCCTCCTTGGCTACGGGACCAATGGATAAGATCTCTGCGTGCCAATACTTCCTTAGCTTCGTGACCACATCGATGGGGTCCACAGCCCCGACCACTGTAAGCTTCATCTCCTTCATATCCATCGCGATTGAATCGATCCCTGCAATCCATCAAGGCTTTCAGTGGGGGAAAGAAAGAGATGGGAGGAGAGAGGGATGGAGGGAGAGAGAGAGAGAGAGAGTTACCTGTCAGCGAGGTTACCGTCTTCAAAGCCTTGCGCTTGTCTTTGTCATCGTGTAGATCCAGCCTCACTACAATTTTCTGCAAGCGTGAATAAAAAAGGCGTTAGCTTTGTTAGAAATCGCATGTTCAGATTGGCAGATAAACCGAAAGAACAAATTTTGATCATGAATATGTGTTCTCTGATTCATCTAGACTGCCTTTTGGAGAAAAAAAATCCTTTTTTCTTTCATGACAAAGCAAGGAAGATAGGAATACCGGGAAAGAAAGTTTCAATAAAACAAAGAAAAAAAATCAAAATTGGACTTCTAAAACTAACCTTCATTGCTTTTGATTCCGGGAGAAAAACAGAGCGAGCGAGCGAGAGAGAGAGAGAGAGAGAGAGAGAGCGAGAGAGAGAGAGAGAAAACTACTGAGTTGTGGAGAAGACTGGAAGGAGGTTGAGAGATTTAAACAGAGGTTGACGTTGGTGATGAAGGTGAGAATTGATATCGGAGGGGACGCAGAAAGCCGTGGGCAGCACGAGTTGATGAGCGACCAAGTCTTCGGAAGGTGATGACAAGTCAACTAGGGTGGGGTGTGGGAACCAGCAAGCTGTGACCTCGTTTCTCTCTCTACAAAACTTGGATCCGAAGATACTAGAATTAGGCACGGTGCCAAAAGTTTTTGGGTGTTTTTCGCGTGTCACTATCTATGATCCTATATGTATGGCCTCGTTATAACAAAAATAATCTGGTTTTGAAGTTTTACGTTCCTGCCTTTTTGGACTGGTGACCGCCGCCGCGCTTCGACCAGAGAAATCCCCCCTTTTGAACCCACCCAGCCACCCACTCGGGCTTAGGGAAAAATTATTGTGTCTGAACAACCGATATGATATAACAAGACAGAGCGGGAGCTCGACGCAGCACGTGTCGTGTTCGGACTCCGGACATATTATTTTCTCTATTTGAGGAGATTAATTCTTAGGAGCGGTGAATAAAGATGTAAATCAATGATATTTTGATAATATTATAATGATATAGACATTATAAAATACGCTTCTAATCAGATCCATCTCATTCACAGTTAATATTTTAACCCATTTGAGAGCTGAGTTGCAAGAAAAAATATTACATCAGTATTACACACGCATAGTTACGTGTGTAGCCAATGAAATCACGCCACGACATCTCGCGCGACAGAGAAAAAAACAGCGCAGTAACACGGGGAATGTTCCCCCCTGTGTTATTCATGTGTTATTGTGTGTTATTCATGTGTTATTGTGTCATGAGAATATTCCTGGTGTTATAATAACACAATAATACATTAATTACAGATGAATAACACACAATAACACATGAATAACACGAAGGAGAATATTCCTCCGTGTTACTGCGCGCTTTTTTCGCTGTCGGGAATATTCCCCGTGTTATTCATGTATTATTGTGTGTTATTCATGTGTTATTATGTCTTGAAAATATTCTTAATGTTATAATAACACAATGACATATCAATAACACGCAATAACACATGAATAACACACAATAACACAGGAGAGAATATTCCCCTTGTTACTGTGCCGTTTTTTTCCCTGTCGCGCAAGGTATCGTGGCGTGATTTCATTGGTTACGCACGTAGTATTGATGTAATATTTTTTCGAGTTGCAAAGGTTTTGGAGCATCGCCGAGAACCACTTGGGCCGGGTTCCATGCCTCGGCCGGCGTTTCAGCTGTTTCCCTGTTGCTTGAGGCCCATAGATCGGTTCAATCTGGTGGTTTGTGAGGCCAGCTCCACAACCGCGTGCACAAAAAACAAATATTTGTAGCAGCACTTTTCTGAATAGATATTTTGATTGCTGAAAGTTGAATATATGTATCTGCAGGAAATTTGACCGTATTTAATTAGCCAAATGATCCGGTTGTTCCCAATATAAAACTTTCAGGCACATTTCTGAAGATAAAATCATTGTACTGTTACTTGGTCAGATATGATTATTAGGAGGCATATAAAGTCATATTCTTTTGGGAATATGTGACATCATTTATTCATAACATTTGGGTAATTTAGTTTGAAAAACTTAGACTTGTTGCCGTGGAGGAACCAATTCATTTTTTAGGAGAGGAAAAGTTTTAAATAATTAAATAATATAATAATTAAATTATAAAAGTAATATTCATTAAATAAATAGAATACATGCAACTAAATTTTTTAGAGGAAAAATACAAATAATTAGTAAGTTAATACTTCTAAAATTAAGCGTTGCATAGTAAGTTAATACAACTAATTTTTTTTCGAATTGTTTTTTCCATTAATATTTTTTCATTGTGCTTTCATGATCTATGTTGTTGGTTAACCTATGAATGTCATTTACTCCTAGTTTGGGCAACTAAGATGTTAAAATATTTCATGAAACTACACAATTTAACTGTTGCATAGTGGAAACAAAAGGCTAACCACAAAATTTCGAGATGATAGACAAATTTCAATGAAATTTTGTAATCATTCCAGGGGATTAGAACATTTATGTGGAATTTCACATTGATTGAGGATGTCATAACTTCATGGATTCTAGGTTTCTTTTTACCTAGACATAGGTATAAATGTTAATATATCCTCGATTGACAACAATTATGTAGGAAAATATTTAAGAAAGTCATGATCACCACAATCCCTGAATCACAGAAGCACGAGCCTCATCATCCTTGGAGAAACTCACTTGATCTTTCTCGTTGTTTTTGTTTTATGTTGCCTGCAATTTACGCAGTTATTGTTAGAATCTTAGGACTTTAATCTCTTTCAAATTATGTCAAACTAGGTTGACTAAATTAGTAAACTAGAGTTTTTTGTGTAGAAATAGTTGTTAAGAATTTCATTGTGGGATCGATACGCGGACTCTTAAACCACATACTACTTGACACGTGCACTTACATGGTACGACCAACTTACTTTGCTTTAAGTTTTGGCACGTTAGAGAACCATGCCAAGAGAGGTATTTCTTAGAAGAAAGTACCTATCATAAAGAATCTTTTAAGGAAAATGTCATATCATCCACAAATGCCTGATATTATTTAAATCTTCTTTAATTAGCTTGATTCATGTTTTCAAAATAATAATCGCAAGTAACATAAATAATAGAATAATATAATAAAAATAAAAGGCAGGTTCACCTAACTTTGAGTCACACATAGACTAACAAGGATGAAATGAGAAAATAAAAGTTTGACAATTAAGTTATAGTTTGTAAGCATATTTATATAAAGGCAAGCTAACACCCCTTTATTACCGCAAAATATTAAAATATGATCTTGTAGTACACTTATCTAAATGGCTCTAGTCTCAGCCAATCACTACAATATATATTGTACTCTATCCAAGACAATCTGAAATACAACATAATTCAAAGAGTGACGGCGAATTTAGCTTTTAACTCTTCAAGATTTTGGAGACTGATACCTAAAGTTCCATTTGACAAAGAGCCTAACTTTTCTTCCAAAAAGGGAAAGTCTCCCTTTCCCCCTTTAATAGTCGTAATAATGGTAATGAGTTGCTCATTAAGAACTCGCATATGCTTCTTCAGAGCGTGTTGCAATCCATTCAACTCTACAAATTTGACCATGTAACACGCTGATAATATTGGGCTATAATTACAAGATATGTTTAAAGAAGTTTTTTGGCGATTCAATCTCCATGCTTTAGTTAGTTCCCGTTGAAAAGACGATCGAACAAATGAACTTAGTAACTAAGTTTTTTTTCATTGCCTTCAAGATATTACACCTATGCTGCTTCTATAATTAAGAGAAATATCAGGGTGAGAAAACTCTATTTTCAAAATACAACTAAGAGGCATCTCCACCAGTTGCACCAACAAAACCTTCATCCAATGTCATAAGTTTATTCATTAATGTGTAGAGAGTTCAAACTAGAGTTAATACTAAAGCAATATAGGGGTGTTATTTCCAATTCCATGAATGTAATATCAATAGTAAATACCATTATTTTCTTTTTAATAATTTAAAATACAAAATAAATGTCTCATTTATCTTTTTTAATCTTTTTTTCTTGCGAGTCTTTAGAGGAGCAAACAAATTGAAGAATTAAATATACACTTATAAATCTGAATTTAAAGATGACAACATGATACATACCCAAGCTAAGGACCTCTCGGCTGGTTTAGAATTGACTCACCTAGCTTACGAATATTCATCCCACTCAGAGGATTCATCCATGTCAATAAGACTCACCCAACACAAACACTCTCATCATTGCTTGAAGTAAGTTTTCCAAATGTATGAAGAGTGTCTAGTCATCTCATTTGATTAAAACAGACATCCCAACTTAACCTTTAAGCAACCCCCCCTTATTTGTGATCTGTAGAAGCCTCCAAAGCTCTTGACTAACAGCCATTCACGAGTAGCCATGGGTCTTAAATATTGTTTCTATGTGTCTGTAATGATCTAATCATATATTTACTTAGTTATTTTTCTTATATAGTTTTCCCTTATAGCAGACAACTTCATATATAAAGAATCAAAAGTGAGCACCTAAGAAAAAGACATTCATGGCATCTTGAGCTTTAAGCTATGATAAATAAAATTATTAGAGCATCCATCTAAGCATTCCTTCTCTTATTCCAGTCTCTCATCTGCTCTTAACCTCACTTACTTGTTAATGAGATTCAGCTGTCATCCACGAATAAATATGGATCCGATAAATTTGCTCAAATACTTGTTAGCTTTAAAACTCATTTTCCTTTTCACTTTCAATCCCAAAATAAATTTTTTTATAGTTTTAATGATTTCATCAATTTTTGGAATTATTTAAATTGTGATTTCTAGTATATTTGATTTTGTTTTACTTAAAATAATATTTAAGATACATTTTTAGTAATAATGTTCATGCAGTGCAATTGGGCTTTATGTAATTAGACTTCTACGACATAGTAGTTGAGGGTATAGTTTCCTACTGTGCACTCATGAATTCGAGTTCACATATTGCTCTTTCGGCTCACTTTTTCCGGAAAAAAAATGTCAAGCAAAAGAATTAATGAATTTTATACACTTCCTAATAGGGGTGTAAACAAGCCGAACACGAGCGAGCCCATGCTCAGCTCGTGTTCGGCTTGTTTATATTTCGAGATAAAAAATTGTGTTCGTGTTCGGCTCGTTTTCTTAGCGAGCCGAACGCGAGTCGTTTACAAACAAAGAGTCGTTTTGACAACCGTAATCACGTAGCCATAAGATGTTAATGATTGAGGGAAGATTTAAAAAATCATTTGAATCTAAATTAATAATTTTTATTCTATTTTCTTCATTAATACTTTTATTTAATTATTAATCTTTGTAGCCTTGTAGTCAATTAAATTTTTTAAAAATACTCATCAAAGATGTATATATAATTGATTAGTAATATTTCGAGCCAAAACGAGCCGAACACGAACGAATAAATATTTGTTGTTCGTGTTTGACTCGTTAATAATAATTAAATAATATAATTGATTATAGCCTTGTAGTTCGTGTTCGGCTCATTAACTTAGCGAATGAGCCGAACACGAGCTTGTTAACGAGCCGAACACGAGCTGTTCGAGAACAACGAGCCGTTTTGACAGCCCTACTTCCCAATTTTGTTCAAAAACAAACCAAAGAGAAACTTACAACAACTTTACACAAGCAAAATCGAAAAATCAGGCTTTGAGCAGGCAGCTTTGAAAATGTTACATATCAATTATATTACTTAGACCAACTATCATGGAAAGAATGGAATTTTAAAAATTTTATTTTACGTTACTCTATTAAAAATGAATCATTTTGGACTTAAAAATATTAGATTAATTTAAAAATAACTATAATATACCTAAAAGAATGTCTTCATAATGAACGGCTCTCTCTCTCTCTCCCTCTCTCTCACTCTCTCTCCTCTTTCTATATTGGTTTTGTGCCCACCTATAGGGATGTCAAAACGGGTCGTTTCTCGCGAATAACTCTTGTTCGGCTTGTTCGCTAAGTTAACGAGCCGAACACGAACAACACGAACAAATATTTGTTCGTACTACTAATCAATTATATATAGATATCTTTGATGAGTAATCTTTTTTAAAAATTTAGTTGACTACAAAGCAATAAAGATTTATAATCAATTAAAAGTATTAATAAAGAAAATATAATAAAAATTATTAAACTAGATTTAAATGATGTTTTAAATCTTGCTCCAATCCTTAAACATCTAATGATTATGTGATTAGGTTTGTCAAAATGACTCTTTGTTCGTGAACGGCTTGGCGAACCTAACACGAACATACTTTTTGAGCTTGAAATATAAATGAGTCTAGGCTTGCTCGTGTTCGGCTCGTTTACACCCCTACCCACGTACAAACTACTCGCTGAAGTTAAAAAAAACCAGGTTTATTAGAAAGAAGTGTAAAATCAGCAAACCTTAAACAAAGTTTGTAATTTTGTCCTTCTAAAATCCAAATAATTTGTTGCTGTTCAATAGGACGATCTGGTTGTTTCTTCTGGCTTAATCCATAAACTTAAATGTTTTTCATGACCAGCGGTCTTTATCAATTCTGGGCATGGCTTTCTCCTTGGTTGAACCGTTCGAGCCAACTCTTACCTGTCCATTGATAAAAAATTGTTGATTAAATCTAATGTTTTAAAGTTAAACCTTGGTCAGCAGAACAAACGAAGGCTTCCTAATGGAACTTTGGAAACATTTTGTTGCTTAATTTTACCAACTTTTTTAACCAGCTAAATCTAAACACAAGTGCAATTTGTTGAAATTCAGAATAATGCGGAATAAATTGAAATACTTGATTGTTTCATTAATATAAATGAGGGTATAAATAACTCATACAAGAATCCTATAATATGAAAAATAATAAAAAAAGAAATGATATGAAAGAAAGATATATCTCCTGATATCTCCGATAACTAATTCATATTAATTATTAGGACATATAGTAAATAACATAAAATAAGAAAACAAATGTTTCATAATCCAAGGAAATAAATATAAAATAGTAAAGAAAATATCTCCTTATATTAAGGAAATAATTTATTCCTCATAACTTCTTATAGGATTAAATTATTTCCTATTATAATTCTTTATAGGAAAAACAATAAATCCTGTAATTTAATTTAGATATTTCGACACAATTACATTTGTCCAAAGCAACACACATAGTTGAAAATATTTGTAAAGGATAATTTTTTAGATATATGTATTAAAAATGTCATTATTTGAACTTTTGATCACGAATAAATAAAAAATAAAAATTTCAATCACTTGGCCACTGATTCATTTGTAGTAGTGATGAAATTAACAAAAATAATCATGTGTTAGAGTTTTGCACTTGTATGTTCAAAATGGGGAGGAGTACAATTGCATGGTTAGAATATAAAAAAAAAAGCTTTAAACCATCTCTTCTTTATCTAGACTAAAGTTACAGTTTGGCAACATATGCACACCATTCAAGTGAGTCCTTTATTTAACCGTTTTTTGCATGCTCGTACAATGCCACGTTTGATTCATCTATCAAAATTATTGTCCTTTGACTGGGGTCAATGGACATCTCCTTGGCTTTGAACAACCCCCTCTCTTCAAGGGCTAGGATTTTTTATTAGTAGTGACCATCCTCCCTCCCAAAAGCCATCTTGTCTTGCATTTTGAATTTCCAAAACAATCTTTGAGTATTCTCTCTTAAATATTGTTCAAAGGCACAAACTCTCAATTTTATTCACCATGCATGAGTATCCCCCTCCCACCTCTATTATCACATAATACTTTAGTATCTCAATACTTACTACCACACTACCTCTCTCTCCCCATTCGAAGCTTAACTACCACTCTTCCACGAGCCAATATTCTAAAGTGGAAGAGTTTTTTTTTTCTTCAAGTTCCATCATTAGTGGACTTCTTTATCAACATTATCTAGAAAATGTGAAAGTAGTCTCATATGTGATAAATAGAATGCTTGATGTAACAATGAAATATTGACACACTTGGATACAATTGGTAAAAATGTCTTTCCGAAGCGGACGACGAGATTTCAATTCCGGTGACCGACAACTTCCAAGGGGCAACTCCTTTAACCAAAAATAATGTCGACACGCAAGTTTGGGATTTGCATCCTTGATCTTTTCATTATGTGAGCAGGCTGGTGTTAGATATGATAGATAGGAGGACATCCTACAGCCACTGAAGCCCATTACCAGTGTAAATGTGAAGACTTATTCACATCATTCTGTTTTTAGTTGGAAGGATGGATTCTCTAGTAGTTTTGCTGCCTCTACTTCACGAGCCTCTACTTCACATGCTTCTACATCACGAGTTTAGAGTTCTAGTTCTGATACTCAGTCACAGCTTGTGGAAAGAATATTGAATAATGTTATTTACACTAATGAAAAAGTGGCAAATTTAGAGCATTTTGATGAGCATACAGATGGGTATATGAAAAGAAAAAGTGATTATGAGGAAGAGTACAACACAGCTATGGAGCATCTCAATAGAGGTAATCGAGATGTAGTATTTCCTCAGTACCCTAAATATCCACCGTATGAGCCTACTGCTGCTTGGCGTAGTGATGATTTGTAGTTTTGTTTTCTGTTTGATGTTATTTTTTGCTTATGTATTTTTATGAACTTTTGATGGTACATATATTCTGTACTTTGTTGTTTACGGTTGAGATTGTTAGTTTTAGTTGTTGTGTTTTGTTTAGTACACCTATTGTAATATATTTGGATTTTTGTGTGTAGTTAGTATGTTTGAGTGGTAGTAATTGTGTTTATTGTGTTGTTTTGTTGTATTTAGTTAGTGTTTGTTGAACTTAATTATGAAATCTTAGAAATGTTTAGAATTTAGCTAACTCGTTACTTAAAGCTGCATGTTTAAAATTTTTAATTTACTAACAATTATTTTTCTTTATATTGTAATTATGTTTGTTTGTTAGTTTGTTTATTTGTTTTTCAGTTATACTCCACTGCATAGAAGTCTAATGAATTTTTATATGTTAAGAATTAAAATTTGATCAATTTAATTTTTTTCTTACTCATGTCTTTAATTTTTTGTACTTACATATTTAGGATATAAAAATTCCTGCAAGCATGTTATAGTTAGTTTTCATTTTTGTTTTTATATATGCTGCTTAAATGTTTTATTTCTATTAAAAAAATTTAAGTTTAAGGGGGGGGGGGGGATGAAAAAATTTTAAAAAAACTTAAAAGTTTATTTGTTCTCAATTGTATTTCAAATAAATTTGATTTTGATTTAAAAAATGATTATGTATATGAAGTTATTTTAGGGAAGTAAATTTTTGATTTTATAAATGAGTAAGAAAATTCTGTTAAAATTTATAGTAATGAAGAAAAACTTAAAGTTAAAAATTTTTAGTGAAGAAAATGCTAAATATTGTGTAACCATCTTTAGTAAGAAAAATTGTATTTTTGAAAACTTTAGAAATTTAGACTTTTATTTTTTATACTTAAATTTCTTTTATTAAAAATAATTTCCAAAACTATTACTATATTTATAAGTAAAAGATTTATATCAGAACTCTGCTTTAGGAAATGAGAAGTAGAATTCAAAATCATTAAAGACCTATCCAAATATAGTAATCCTTGCTTGAAAAAGAAAAGAAGAAAAAAAAAAGGAGGAGAAGCTTGGGGATTAGTGCCTAATAAAAAATTGTTTTCACATTTATTGTTTTTAAAAAATAAGATTTGAGAAACTTTTAAACTTAAAAATATAATATGGTTAGTTAAATTATTCTTAATAAAAATTTTTAAGTAGATATAATAAAAAACCTAAATTCTATATTTAGAAAATTTACAATATTTCTGAATTAGATAGGAATTCATATTTTCATATTTCTTAACATTAAAAATTTCTAAACTTTAAGTTGGTCTTATTTACTAATATTTTTTCTAAATTGAACTACTATATTTTTAAATCTAAATTTTAATAACTCCTAAAGAAACTCATATACATTATCTACTTATGTTGATTTTTACAGATTGAAATGTCACTTAAGAACAAGTAACATCATAAGTTTGGGGGATTTTGATACACCTAAAATATATAGTGTTTTATACACATTTTTATACTTATTTTTGAGATATTGCGCTTTAATCAAAGATATTTTTGTGTTTTTCTTGTAGGTACAATCAAATGGATTGAAAATGCTAAAATGAGTGAAAAAGGGTCAAATTTGGAGTAAAAATGAAGAAATGTGCAAAATGAACTAGGGCGCCTAAGCGCTCAGATCCGTGCCTAAGTGTCAGAGGCGCCTAAGTGCTAGGTACCTCGCGCTTAAGTGGTGAAGTTATTTATTTGAAGAAATATTAATTGGAGCAGAATTTTGAAGAGGGTTTTGAAGCAATCCTTAATAAAAACGTGAAAAATAACCCATAAACAGGAAAATTCATTCAATTGGCTTATGAGGAGACAACTTCTAGAAAATTTATTGAATGGAGACACCTTTTTGAAGAGACACTAATGCATCCCTTGGATTTTTATAAGAAAGACTTAGATTATCCAGGAGAGGGGGCCAACAATCACCCTATAAAAGTTCACATTACCACTGCCGCCGACCATTTTTATTTTATTTTACTTTATTTTATTTTGAGTATTAGTTTGTATTGTGAGAGAAGGAAGAGAATTCAAAGGAACTTTAAGACATTTGGTGGAGATTATTTGAGATAACTATTTATCTTTGTGACTACACTTGGTTTTTAATTTAGATTTTTTGTTTGTGTGCATGATTTCTACTTTTAAACTCTTGTGTGGTTGTATTTTCTCCATGAATTCTGAGTAGTTTTCTTTATATTTTTTCTTTAAAATGATAGTGATTAAATGTTTAAAGATGGTTGTGTGAAGTATTAGATTTCAATGTTGGAAGAAGTTGTGATGATTTAAGACCTTGCGCTGCATTTACTTCTTGATTTGGCCAATTAAGATGTTAATACATGTTGTGAGAACATATAAGATCCGAGATGGTTTTATCTTAGTCAACAAATGGTTGGAATCACATATTGATTTCATGAATGTGAATGTAGTTCATGGGGTTGAGTGCAAATAAATAAGGAAATATATTTTAAAGAGTGTAGAATTAGAGGATTTTAGAGTCACAAGCTAAAGTCCCCAATTTGATTTATAGTTTTAGGTTTTTATACGTGATGTTAGCCCCCACGTGAAGGGAGAAGAGAGAACTCTAGAGTGAGAGCTAGTATCTTTCCTGCTTAGTCGGTCTTCAAGACTATTCAAACTATAAATTAACCAATGTTCTTTATAACATCTCTAGTAAGTGTATAGAATATTATTGTTTCTATTTGACACAACACATTTAGTATACTTCCACAACTAAATTTATATATTTATCACTGATTCATGTTAACAAAAAATATATTTTACTTATATTGCCTTCATCTTGCAAGTATTTTAGTTAAGTTAAATACTATCATACTTTATTTTCAAATGAAACAAAAATTACAAAAAAATCAAACTTTCACTTCTAATTTAGCATCTTAAGTTTGAGCAAGAATATAAATTGCTAAGTATTTTGTCATCTAAAACTAATTCTTCCCGTGGGTTCGATATTCGGGACTTAATCAGAAAAATTCTATATGATTTGATAACGATACGTATACTTACGTAGTATCCCATATTGAAATGTTATAATTGCATTGTTATTTGCTTCATAGTGAAAACTTTTCCTAGCCTTTGCTTTGGATCAAGTTTTTGGCAGTCGTTGCAAATTAAGAATATCTATTAAGAAAATTAATCGCATACATCGCATTTTACTTCTATCTATATAGAAAGTTGAGATCAGTGGCCTATCAATCTGTGTGCCAGATTTTGAGGAAGAGGGGGCTACTACTGTGGTATCGCTCGGATTGCCTCCAGAAGCGATTGTTTTCCCATCACCTTCACCTGCATCAAAAAAATGAGAAGAAATTTTTTTAACAATAATAGTAATCATGTCGGTCATTATATATTGAATAACAACAGTAGTTTTAGACATGGAAGAATGATATCTTCAGGCCACACTATAGGGAAGCAGATCCTCATCTTCTATGGTGTTACCTGTTTCCGGGAGATGCTTCTACTTCTGGTGCTTGGCAGCAAGCTTCTCCTTCACCGCCTTGGCCAGGATTGACTCTTCAACATCTGAGAGACGCCACTTATCCTTAGTCATCTCATCCTTCAGTGCACACATTTCCATTGCTTCAGTGGTGTGTTGTGGAATCGAGAGAAATCACCGTTCAAAACTGCCTTTGTAATGTGCATCTCCTGGAGAAGAGACCTCAGTCTGTCCACCACCTGCTCCGATGATTTAGTACAAATCCTGTAGTCTTCGGAGCAGGAAACAACTTAAAATTGCTTCTTTAAATCCATTATTTTTTTCTCGACTCCAAGGAGTTGGAGTTTCTTACCGACCAAAAACATGACATGACACTCCTTATCAACCTTCAACAAATAAAAGTGGCAAAATAGATCGATCAACCATGAGATGCCCTCCGGACGACAGTACAAAATGAAAGTCATTATTGTAGCCATGGAAATTGTAACACTTTGGCTGGAATGACCCTGTACGTTTCAAAGATGCTCTAGAGCTTGTCATACAGAGGCAGCAGGAGGCCGCAGTTGAACTAGTTCCAATAAAAGACTAGATCCTTGCCCACACCGCCCATCGTTTGCACCGATCCTAACATCCTCCAAAGGATGCTGCTAACGAGATAAACATATTTCCTTTACAACTTTGTCATTTCGTTCTCTGTTATGAACAAGGAGTTAACATGCTTGACATAGCTAAAAGAGTGGGAGAATATTTGGGAACCATTCCAAGGGGCACAAGACAATCAAAAGTAGAAAGAAGAAGAAGAACTAAAGGCTTAATAAAAGAAATCAGAAAGTGTAAATAGAAAAAAACAATCCCTCACTCTATTTATAGGGCGAACAAATGAAACGAGACATCACATAATGATAAATTTCACACTAAACATCATTTTTATGTTTATTTAAATGTTGATTTGTTGCAAACAACATTATTACAGATCTCGAACAAATTGTTTTATAAATGGATCTTTGAAGGCCTCAGTCGAGACATATCCCTTTCAGGTTAACCTTTGGAAGATCAAGTCTCCACCTAATTCAATATGCTCCATTCTGTCGGAGTCGTGATGACAATTGCCCAAAAATGCTGACTCGCGAAGCACTCCAGCTCACACAGTGCCTCTCCTGGCAGCCTCGCAAGGCAGCGACCTCCATTCGTAGGGCCGCTACCTCTAAGTCTGTGGTTGCGAGATGGGCTAATGATTCCCGCACTGGATCCTCAGCTGAACCTCTGACCTCTCCCACTGAAACTCCAGTTGCTCCTTCCAATAGACCGACCACTCATGTCGAAGGTCAGACTATGTCCATCCGCCATTCCCAAAATTCAGAGGAAAGTTGTCACCAATCGTACTACTCATATAGGGAACCACTAAAGTGGCCCAACGAGGACGAAAGAGTGGGACCAGCTAAATCGAGTGGCTGATGCACTCCTCCATCAACTAAGGGCGGAGGCGTAGTGATCACTCATTGTGGCCAGACCACAATAGTAGGACAGACTCGACAACATCTATCAATGGTCCGCCATCTTTGCGATATTATTGATCTAATCGATTCATTTGTAGTAAGATGATGTCAAGCGATTGCTGAAAACTATCAACGATAAAAAAAAAATTGCATATTAAAAAATCTATCCACCGAAAAAATGGCCTTCATAAGCTTCTCTCTATCTCGACAATGTACCTCCGCCTTTATGTGATAGTGACAGAGAAGAGTCGATGACTACAATGTCCTTCAACATGTTATCACCTTCTTCGGGCTTTCAATGTTAGGCCTCGTCGCATAATGAAATTTCATTATTTTAATTTCAAAATTGTGAAATACACTTTTCATGCATATATAAGATAACATATGTAATAAAATTGAAGTTTAGGTATTAGATATGCAAATACATAGGAATTGTAGGTATGCACGTAAATCATCATAAATAATGACTCGTTCTGCCCCTGCATAATTTGTTACTGATTTTAGATCAAATATTTTTCTCCCATATTTTATTTTATAAATCACATAGCTTAACTTTAAATTATTTTACTATTATTATTATTGGCTAGCTTTCTTTAAATGATTGATTTATTTTTTGTAACTGATTTTGTCGCTTTATCTTTTCGTAATCATCTATTTTTTTATTACCAAATTTAATATTTTTACATGTCAATCATCTAAAATATTAAATATAAAATTTTAATTATAAAAATTTAAAATATAATATTTTAATACTTTTTTTTCATTATAATTATCATCCTAAACTCATTCATAAAAATTTTGAGTTTGGACATGATACAAGTCCATCTCAATTCCTTAATTCCTATTTCTAACCCTGATCTTCTATTATGTTGGTTAAGTAGACTAGCAATTAGAGGAGAATGTCGATGATTTCTTCATTTCTATAAGTCGAGGTGTATACTTTAATAAGCCGGCAATACATAAGCCAATTCTATTAGTTCGGGTACTTTCTGGTCCATGATATAGTCTATAAAAAATGTGTAAAAGCACTTGACAGGTATAGAAGGAAATTATGTTAGAAATGAGAAGATTGAGAAAAGAGATGTGATGAAAAGGATGATGAGTGATCCTCATTTAGTTTTAGTGTAAGGTACTGTATGTACGCTTATTATGTGTGATTAAGGACTTGTGGAGGAATAAATATTAAATTTAAGTGATTAGGCCAAAACTGGATCTGGCGCCTAAGTGCCGCTCACTCGAGCGCCAACGCGCCACTATCTGCAAATGCAACACCTAGACGCCACCCCGACAAATAAACCTGAATCGAGCCGCTTCAGGACATTTTCACGAAAACACCTCTTGAGCTCTTCTTCAGCGACTAAGAGGCGATACCTATGACACCCTTTGATCTTCATATTTCTCTTGATTCTCGACATTTTGGTGAGTGAAAATAAATCCCATGAGGTAAATTTTACCCTCTAAGCTTATTCTTTTGAATTTCATCTAGAAATTTTGGAATTTTCGGTGGAGATAGTGGAAATTGGAGATTTTTTGGGACAATCGTGATTTAGCTCTTCATTAGCATATTGTTGCATCCACATCACTTTATATCCTTTATTGTTGTGATTTCACTCCTCGTACTCTTCTATGACACCGAAAGCCAAGGAGGGCAAATCAAAATCTTCATTCAACAAGAAAAAATTTGTAAGCTCCAAAGCTGAGAAGCGGTACAACTACTTCCTGGGGTCAAAGAAGTTGATTGCAAAGAGGAGATTCATTAGCCCCGAGGGTGCAATAGAGAGTATGAACGTTACTCGACATTAGGAAAATTTTTGTTATAACACCTCTGTTCTCGTGAATGCTGTTGTTAGAGAGTTCTATGTTAATCTTGATGATGCCTCTGATGATTTAGTTTTTGTAAGGGAGATACAGATTGACAACCCCCCTTCACGTATTAATGTGTTATTTTCATTGGGAGAAGTTCCCGGTTACTCCAACTTCACCACTATAGATTCTGACATAGATGAGATCATCATATTCTTGATTGATGAAAAAGGGACTTGAAATGTGAGAAATGATCATAAGGTGGATTTTCCTTCTTCTAAATAAAATGCACATTCTAAGGCTTGACACTGCTTTATCTCTATTAAGATCCTCCGCTCCACCAATCTAAGTGAGGTTACTAGATATATAGCCTCTCTCTCAATTTCTACATTCAAACCATGATTTCAATTGATATTGGTGCTTTAATTCATCATTTCATCTTTAATGTTACCAGGGGTCCACTATAGGACTAGGAAACTTCATTATTTTTATCCTATGCCAAAATCCAGGTGTTTCTGTTTGTGGTTGGGACAAGCAGCTTCTTCCATTGAAGCCTATCCTCAAGACCAACATGTGCTTGTATAGAAAAACACCTTTTTTGGGCGCAGAGCAAGTTCTTCTCAGTCTTCCACTTTATATTTCCAGACTCACCCCTCCACCAGCTTAACATCTATGTTTGAAAGATTGAGAAGGTTGGAAGATGACATCTCAAATATTCAAACCATTGTTTATGATATTGAAAGATTGTGGAGCATTTAGATTGACAGTATAAACGCTACTATGATCATGCAACCAGTTCTAAGTTGCTCAGTTGGAGATGTATAGGAGGAACCAGTGGATTGGAGGAGAAAATCTTATTGATTTTCGTATATATCCTCCCTATCAGCCCTACGAGCACACTCAAGTGATGGTTGAAGACTACGACAAGGAGGAGGGAGATGAAGAAGATGAGGATGAGGTTGATGAAGAGAAGGATGATGACAAGAATGAGAAGTTGTTTTATTTTTCTTTTGACGTAGATGTACTAAAATTTATTTTTGTACTGTTGTTGTTGATGTACTTTTCATTTGACTAGTCTGTATTGTTGTTGTAGAACTCATTTATTGACTTCTTGCACTATTTAGACTTTCTGGTGTAGTTTCATTTGTATTCATGTTTAGTTTGAAATTACTTGCTTCTGCATAATTGTTTTTTTCTGTTTATACCTTTTAATCTTGATGATAAACACATGTGGTAAGAAGTATTTCTGTACTATTTTCTCCCTATTTATATTCGTGTTTTTTATTTGCTATATATGTTAAAAATCAAGTTTGAGTGTGGGGGGGATATTTTAAGAGCTTAAATTTATTTGTCGTAGTAACTTGAATGTGAATTGTCATGAGGCATTTTTTACTTATTTTAAACTCTATGGAAATGAGACTAGACTACTGTTAAGTTAATTTGTAAATACAGTTAGAAAAATGGATTAACTATTTATTTTTGAAAAGAGTGATGTACTTGTTGAATCAAGTATATTTAGATATATACTTGCTAAGAATTGAGTTTCAATAAAATTACATTTTCAACTTATACTTTTAATTTTTTGAAAAGAAATTAAAAGTGAAGGGAGTGTGGAGTGTATTACTTTAGAGAGATGGTAGTGAAATTCAAAACTATTAAAAAACATATCTAGCTATAGTAATCCTCATAAAGTTGTGCTAAAGATTCAAATCTAAAGCTTACAATAAGAAAAGAGATTAAAAAGAATATCTAAAGTGAGGAGAAGCTTGAGGAGAAGCCTTATCAAAATTTGGTTTCACTAGATTCTTTTTAAATTTAAAACTTCACTACACACCTAAGCTTACTAGTATCTAGGATGTATGAGTAATTTTTTTTAAAAAAGAAGTGCTTAAATTCTATTTTTCTACTATCTAAGATACTATGTTTAACGAGTGTTTATTTCTTTTTGAAGTAAATAGGAAAACAGGTTTTCTTGGTTGGTGCTTGAATTCTTATACCCAAGGGCTAAACTTATTTACTAGAGTTATACTAATTTTTCTCTATGAAATTTTTTATGCATATTATTGATAATTTCTATGAAACCTACTCCCTCAAATTAATAAATTTGATATTTAAATGTTGGTGTTACTTGTGGACAAGAGATTTTGATGTGTAGAAAAGAATGTTTTATTCCTTACTAGTTTTTCACATTTTAATGAATGAAATTACACTTTAAAGAAAGATATTTGTATGTTTTTCTTGCAGGTATTTTAGGTATTAGAAGTGGAGACAAGTGGAAGACACATGGAGCAAAATGGTGGAGACTTGGAGCAAAAGAGCTCACAAAAGACTGGTGCCTCGTCGCCAGAATCTTGGACGCCTAAGCGCCAATCTTCACCCTGACAACCTGAGAGACTGCCGCCTAAGCACCAGCTATTGGCCGCTAAGACACAACCTTATTAGCACCTAGACGCCAGAACTATGGGCACCTAGGCGCCTATATTGATCCTGGCTGACAGAGAGACTGGCACCTAGGCGCCAAGGTTCCAGCAACTGCCTGAGGGAGCTTTCAATAGTTTGTGCACATGATTTGGGGAGTTACACATACGACTAAAGGGTTTTATTATGCTAGGTTTTAAAGTCTAAAGGAGAGTTTTTTTTATTTGGAAGAAGGAGGCTTGCTAAAGGTTTGTTGTTGGATTGAGTAAAAGAGTTTAAATGAGGGAATTGGAGAGGACTTGAGTTGTATTGTGAAGAGAGTATTCAACAGAGCAACAAGGGATCATTGGATTTTTGGGGGAGCATTCTCAATGCTTTGTAAAAGAAAGAAAGCTAATTATTGTGTATTTTTACTATTGTATTTCTATAAACACAATTATTTAGTGGATTTTCTTATTTTTAATGATGCTTTATGGTGTGTTCTTCATGCTTTTTGAGTAGTTCTCTTTTACTTTTCCCTGTGATGATTAAGTTGGATGTGTGGGAGTGCAAAATATTTTTAAAATTGATTTAAGTTCTTAATGCGATGAGTAACCTTTAATTCTTCATTTATTTTTCATTTTAGTCAAGTGAATTGTTAAAATGTGTTGTGATCCATAATGACTCAGGGGAGTTTGGTAGAACAACTAGGTTATTCACATTGCTCTATAGTGTATGGTGCAAGTACTTTGTAGGGAGACGCAAATGTTAGAGAAATAGTCTTTGATGTGTTCAAGTTGGGAATTAAAGAATTAAGGCCAATTTAACCTAATTTCTTTATGCACTCGGGAGTGGGTAAAGAAGATAGTTGCTTCTATTTTTCACTAGCCACATTCACAATTGACACTTTACATGTCCTACACTCCACTTATATTATTGCAAGGGAATGTAACTTTATAACTTGATAATCACAAATCCAATTTGGATAAGTAAGATTTTTGTATGATTTAACCTTTAAAACTGATTACAATACCGCATTATTGGTTTGTAGAGCTTCACCCTAATCTAAATTTCAGACTAAGAACTAAACTTAGTTGAGTAAAACTTCTCTTAAATCTATTCCCTCATTCCATGTGGGATTGGCATTCCAGACTCAAAATTTTGATATTAATGATATGATACACACTTGCGTGAGCCCCCAAACTGTAAGTGCAACTGGAAGTGGGTATCAGTTGTTTCCATAACCATTCTCTCCTTTGTACAAATAAGAGGGGTTTTTACAATCATTCCCTCCTTTCTATTCAGGGCAATTTCCATAATCGCTCCCTCCGTTTTGTAATTATACAAATACGCCCTATAAATAAGGGGCAAAAAGATAAATAAATGGACTTTTTTCCCAGCCTCTCTACCCATAATTCTCTAACTGTCCTACTCTTTTTTCTCTTCCTTCTTCCCTCAGCTCAAACTCTCAAGGCATGCATTTTAGAGAGACAACTTAAGATTCAACAGTTATGCATGTAAATACATTAAGAATTGAGCGGTATCTTTGCAAGTCTTCCTATTTACATATCTAATACCTAAACTCTATTTTTTAATTTTAGACAACCCAAATCTTTTATATCACAAAACAAAATTTCATTATTTTAATTTCAGAAATGTGTTATACACTTTCCATGCATAGATAAGGTAACATATACATTAAAATTGAAGTTTAGGCGTTAGATATGCAAATACATAGGAATTGAGTGGTATGTATGTAAATCATCATTAATAATGACCCTTATGCCCCTGCTTAATTTATTACTGATTTTAGATCAAATATTCTTCTGCCATATTTTATTTTATAAATCACATAGCTTAACTTTAAATGCTTTTATTATTATTTTTTATTTTTGGCTACCTTCCTTTAGATAATTGATTAATTTTTCCCTTATTTTTTTGTAACTGATTTTGTCACTTTATCTTTTTCATTAAATTTAATATTTTTATGTGTCAATCACCTAAAATATTAAATATAAAACTTTAATCATCAAAATTTTAAATATAATATTTTAATCAGTTTTTTTTCATTATAATTATCATCCTAAAACTCATTCATAAAAATTTTGAGTGAAAATTTCAGATGATTAAAAGATTATTATTAATATTTTAGAAAATTAATATGAAAAGTTCCAATTTTTAATTTAAGTTTTGGTCTTAATTTTAAAAATATTGTGAGTGTAGGGTTGTAAACGAGTCGAGCTTGAGCGAACTCAGGCTTGGCTCGTGTTCGGCTCGTTCGAAATAGCTTATATTTGAAATCGGCCTGTGTTCGAATTGGCTCGTGCTCGAAATTAGCTCGGAAAAATTAAATTGAAAAAAATAGATGTAAAGTCTAGGATTCGAACCTAGACCAAGTATGTGCAAAAGAATGCACTAACCACATTACCACACGAGATATTATAATTTAGACTTAGATATGAATATATATAATATATTATTATATAAATAATATATGTAATATATTATAATATTAATAATTTTATATTTTTAAATTTCGAGCTAAAACGAGCTGAGCACGAGCACGAGCACGAGCGAACAAAGAGTTGTTCGTGTTCGACTCGTTTATAATTTGAGCTTTAAAAACTTATTCATGTTCGACCCGTTTACCTAACAGATAATCCGAACACGAGCTGTTCGCAAACAACGAGCTTTTCTGACAGCCAAGTATGAACGATTATATTATTCTTGATTCCGAAGAGATCTTATTGGTTTTTGTTTGCATACACGGACGACGGACAAGTTATTTATTATTATTTTTTTAATATAATAATTGAGATTTGGACGCTTGATGGGTGTTTTTCTTTTGGTTCTTGTGCTTTTAATTGTATTTCACACCAAGGCAACGCAAGGATATTGACGTCTTGTTAAAAGCAAATAATAAATTTAGTTTCCATTGTGTAATGGTTTGGTGTGGAATGGATCCATTTTGTAAAATAATATTTTTTTTTTATTGAAATGGGACAAAAGTTTTATTCCAGTTGGTAGGGATTTGGAGTATTAGTAGTCATCTATTATATTATTTCATATGCTTCATCAAATGGTTTTAATATTAGTGAACATCGAGTAACAAAATCAATAATAGATGTAAGGGATTTTACTAACCCATTATAAAATGTTTGAATAATTAACCAGTTTGACAAAGCGTGATGTGGACACTTCCTAAGGATTTCTTTAAAT